>JAIPRL010004192.1:0-40338 GCA_025469235.1 Pemphigus obesinymphae
AATTACGACGAAATTAAAATTCTCGATTTTACAAAATCGTATTTTTCGTAATTTTTTGGTAGTTTTTACTTACGCATTAAAAAACTATTATGAAAATCGAAAAATGACCTCTCAAAAGTACCAACTAAATGCAATTTACTACCGGAAATCGGGTATGAGTGTAAAGATCGGAGCACTCCTTCTGGTAGAAAAAGTGTTTACAGAAAAATAAAAAAATAAAATAAAATAAAATAAACATCATTGTAAAACCATAAGCTTCCTCGCTACGCTCAGAATCTAAAATTGAAAAATTCTAAATATATAAAGTACTATCTACTGATTTCTTGACGATATCATACCAATGTTCAAACTTCTCCTCGACTTTTTCTGCTCACAGAAATAATTTTGATACGCTCAGAATGTAAAATATTAGTATACACCGTATAATATGTATATTGTATACTGCACTGTATACAATTTTGTCACTTCACTCGCATTTGTACAAAACTGCATTCTGGCAAAAAACCCAAAAACTGACCACTTAAATGTACCAACCAGAAACAATTTACTATCGTCAACATATAAACGCCGAAACACCTACTCGACTCCTTCTGGTCGAAAATTTGCTCACAGAAAAAATAATAACATCAATAGCTTTATCACTCTGTTCAGAATCTAAAACAATAGAAAATAACCGTGTGATAGATATTTTACACCGTACAAGTAATGTAAATATACTTCTTCTTCTCCTTCGTGCCTTCCCTCTCAAATATTTGAGGAAAGTAAAAATATACATAAGTTCAAAACACTGCGATTGTACACGGGTTACAATATTATACCGAATATCCAATGAGCTAGCCCCAAAAATTCTATATAATACGAAATTAGCAAGTGTGTTAATAAAATCAGCTAATTCTACATTTATACATATTTTAATTTGTTGAATGTTAAATATGTTAATGGGTAAAATAAAATAAAAGATAAAATTGAATTAAATATATTATGGTCCCCGATGAGCTAATCATATCGAGTTCTTGAACGAGTGAACAACGCGTACGTTAGACGTCTCGACCATGACAAAAAACATGGTATGCCAGCAACTAAGTTCTGCGCATGGTGCCTACGTCATTCGGTCCACTTATTATAATTATTATTGTTATCTAATACTTATATTGATTAAATATGTTCAACTCCGTAAACATTAAACTTATTTATATATTACTATATTGAAAAGACTACAGATAAGACCGAGTGACGTCAGAATTTCTTGGCATAATTGATAAATTAGGTATATTTCATTCCATGATAACTCATACCGTTCTCAAATTCGTTCATGTTGCTGGCATACCATGTTATTTCATCATGATCTCGACGATAAGTAGATGAAATCGCAGTGGTATATTATAATATAATAATATAGTCGACCACGAAAACGATTCACAGAAAATACAATTATAATTCATAATGCCGTTTTTCCCGGTGGATGTTTATTTTTAAATTTAAAAATAGTTTTTAACTTTTAATTTTTTTTATGTTATAATAATTATTATTTTTTTACAATTGATCGGATTAAATTTACGTGTTAGTATATGTATAAACAAAATTATCACCGGAAAATACAATACAAGTCATTATTCATTATATTATATCGTCATGAATAATATTAATTACTTGATGTTATCAAATTGTCCATACTCGTAGCAGAGTAGATGGGTTGAGGAGGGATATAAACCATTTTACGCAGATCCGTCGTTAAAAGCACATTAATTATCCTTCTCCTACAGTATGGACACAATTACCTTTGTATAGTAGCTAAATATATTGATATACAGGGTGATTATTTTTTGTTTATATATTTCGGGAAGTATAAATAATTTTGTGAAGTTTTTTGCACAAAATTATTTGTCTATTAAACTACCTATGTTTTTTCATAATTTAAAAACTTTTGTCGTTGGGAAAATAATATCAACTTTCGATTTTAAAATGGAAACCTGTGATTTAGCATATAAATTCTTAAAAACTATATTTTTATGAGAATTTACACATTTTCATTTTTAAATCCGATAAATATTTCCCGTATCTCATATTTCTAAGAATTTACAATTTAAATCAAACGTTTCTATTTAAAAATCGGAAGTCAATACATTCGTAATATTAACAACCAAGTGAAAGGGATAAAGATTTTTAAATTATGAAAAAATATAGAATTAAGTGTATACAAAGAAGTTTTTGAAAAAATTCCACCGGATATAATATGAATTTCCATAACCACTGAACAACGACCGTAGATGATCATTGACGGTATTTTCGATGTTTTATTTATTTATACACTTTATTGCTACTATACTTAGGTGCATTTGTATAATTAATTTTTCGATAAGATTTTCGAACGATTTACGCACCCATTTTTTAAAGAATTCTTAAGCAAAATAACACAATGGCCTAAAATGTAATAAAAATATATAGCACATAATTATAGATTTGGATTTAACCGGTAAAATTTTCCCTGACCTTAGATTTTTCATTCTGTACTCAAAAACGTAATAAGATAAGATGATATTATGTTAAAAATTACACAATATACGAATTTAAAAAACATTTTCACATCAAAATGGTTGTTTCGTATATTTGCATGTTGTATTACTCGATTTTTAATCGGCAATAAAACATCAATAAAATATATTATGTACATTTACCGAATTCAGATCACTAAGCCCAAATATTTATATAAACTATAATCTACGATTTGTTCCTAATATCTCCAACTTTAGCACTTAAAATTTTATAAATAGAATCACGAAGGGGAGAAGGTATAACTCGTACAATCAGTGCCGGATCTAGACAATTTGTCGCCCGGGGCAAATATAATTGTAGCACCCCTTTTTAAATTTTAATAAGAAAAAAAAAAGTTATTCGTCAATTTCTACCAAAATTCTTATTAAAAATGAAGAGTGATCAATGGGACCCACTTCCAAAAGCGGACGAAAAGTTTAAATATTTTTACATTTTGCGCTCCATCATAATGGCGCCCGGGGCCTCCCCCCCCAGATCCAGCACTGCGTACGATCTCGATTTGGAAAGATTTGGACTTGAACCGCTCTGTCATTGAGCCTTAAAATTTAAATCGCGTACAAAATTGATTTTAAAATAATATTTTTGAAATTAATACTTTGATGGTTTACAAATTCGTATATTTCAATATTTAACAATACTTATAAAACGTATATTATATTCTCGTAATAACTGTGCAGTACACCTACGTGACGACGAAGGGTGTTTTTCTCGTAAGACGATATTTTTATTCGGTCGTCAAATTCAGCGGCAAAACGCACCCCTGTGTTAACTTGTTCACCGGATGCGTTGAAAAAAGAGTCCGTATAGTTTACACCGAGCTAGTGTATGTTTTGAAAATAAATCACACGATAAACACGGTGTCGGGATTTGTTCCGCCGCACACGGCCCGGGAAGAATTAAACGACGGGCAAAACAATAAAATATGTAAAATACGTATAGGCATGTCGCACTCGTACAAATTTACCTATATCCCGTACGGCCTTCCCATTAGGTAAATAATTACACCCGAAACAATACAAAACGTATAATGTAGACGCGCGTATAACGTTCGGTCTTGTATTTTCGAAATAATAATATATTATATTTCATAATAAAATACGTACACGTCTACATGCTATATAAACGAGAACACCCGCGGGTAATATGGGAGGTAGGGTCCTCCTTCGGATGCCTCCCGGTTGAAAATATTAAAATGTCGAATTTATCTAGCTCTGCGAATATATATTTTTAATGAATCCCGGATATCTTGAACGGGTTTATTACAAAATATGGCCGGCAAAGGAAATAATCCGATATTATGTATAATTATGTCCACGCGAAACGATAAAAATGGTCACGTGGTCGTTTTAGTAAAATTGTCTAGGAACGGTAGATAAGACTAGTGACCACTACACTATAGTCTTTATTATTATTATATATATATATATATATATATTATTATTAATCTGCGTTAATCACAAAACGTTTTATTAAACTGACGATAATTCCCATCGATGTACAGTGTAATACTGAGCAGAACAAGAGCGGTATTTTTTACACACAAATAAATACAATTGTTTACGTTTTATCTGTAACATTCTGATCGCTTATATGGCATTTGTAATCCAGGGGCGGATCCATCAATTTTTCATGGGGAGATGGGCTCATACCCTTGAGTGATTTTGTGGATATCAACCTATTTGTCCAAAATTATGTCTATATAATATATTATAAATTTATATTTTTTTTGGGGAGGGGGAATTTGGAGAGGGCGAACATCCCCTTTATTAACCCCCCCTGCTTGGATCCACGTCTGTTGTAATCGAAATTAAAAAAACGAGTATATTTTAACATTATTTTATATTTATAATAATATTAACAATATATCACATGAAAACTTCATATTTCCGCTATATAATAATATCATATTCTTATGACCAATGTTTCATAAGTGGTAGCTTATAAAATTATATTTATATTCGATAGAACAATATTGTGGTTGATATCCATAACAATTGTAAAAATATCTTTTAGTCAGTGTTTTATACTTTCGTGATACTATGAATACGTCTTAGCACAGTGGCACTCCGTGACAATTAATTTGGAATGACCCCTTTTTTTCTTAAAAAATATTCAGCCCCCACCCACCAAATAAAAATCCTGGCTACGCCACTGTCTTGTCACAAAATTTATAAGATAAAATCATAAAATATATAGTTAATTAAAAATACTAATTAATAATGGCATTAAGTATTATGTAGGTATCTCCTACTCCTAAAATAAAACATAAAATCAATTATTCAATATTTTATTAACATTAGATTTGACAATTTTGTACAATTTTGATTTTTTTAATTTAAAAATGACTTATAAACGCTGTTTTGAACCCATGTTTTTTATTGATATTTAAAACAGAAGTTTTAAACGTTTTAAACAAAACCAATATGTTTTTTTTACATATTATAACAAACGGTATTAATATTATATTTATATACCTATTTTATTTTATTATTATTTTTGCACCGTTGAATAAAAATTGAAACCCACTTGTTACAAAAATTGAATAATTTTATAAAAACAATTAATTAAACCATATAAGGATATATTATATATTCACTATATAGTTATGTATATAATTCATACACCGTATAGAAGATAGTTTTCCTTCAAGTTTAAGGAAACTACTGGAAAAATCTAAATATTTCATGTTCAAAGTACCATCTAGAACCAATTTTCTGTCGTTAGCACTCGGAAATTTGTACTCAACTTCCCTTGATCGAAAAGTTAAGTTTCTCACAGAGAAATAAGAAAAATAAATAAACATCGCTGAAAAAATAATATCTTCCTCGATTCGCTTAGAATCTAAAATAGCAGCTTAATTCAACATATTATACGAGTTTCTTCCAAATATGCACGCACAAATGTCCACGCAAGTTGTCTCCAGTAAAATAATTAGTGCACCATGAACTCTGTTGAAAATATACCCATATGGCCGTGCGTAATAATCTTAAAGGTTTTACGTACAAAACCATTTTAGACGCTTATAGTGTCTGTTCGTTATCGGTTAAGAAATTTTTCTGACTTCTGCCGTTAGTATAGTTATAGTGATTACTACTGTTACGATCAAATTCAGGATTTATTTGGGAGGCTATTATTCATCTATACCTTAGGAGACAACTATTTAATATATGAACCGATAATATTGCCATTCAAAAACTATACATATTTTCTTAAAACAAATGTGATTTTAGGTTTTCTATGCATTAGTATAGATACGTTATATACCCGTTGTGTTCGCTGTCTATCGATCCGTTGTCACATGCCATAGTTCATATACGAGTAACTATTATAGAAACATTTCTAATTTGTCACAGTGACTATAGAAAGATTAAAACCGAAAATTTAACTCGGTCAAAGAAGGTTTTTTTCTCAACGTCCGTCCCTCTGCCCTTGCAATTCATTTCCGATGCCCATAGTGTGTCAGTATATTAATATAATGAATAATCTAATACTATAATATAAGTATACCTAAATTATTTATACTCGTCAAAATTAATTATTTCGGTATTAAAATGTACAGTATGTTCTAATTATTGATAGTGTGATTACTTATTATGATTTGTAAAATAAAGTTATAAAATAAAATAATTACTTATGAAAATCAAATTATTTTTAATATTACGGATATAGTTTATTGTTTTTATTTAATGAATTAACTAAAAAAAAAAAAAAAAAATGCGTACAGAAACCGGAAATTCAGTTAGCTCACGGAGTAAGTTAACATGTTTTTTTCAAATATACCAACATATTAATACATTTATAATAATAATAAGAGATAAGTCAAAAATGTAATTGGAGTTGGAAGTAAATATAAGTGAGATTCCAGATATATCGTTTAGTAATCTCTTATATATTATGATAACACTACTATACAAGACGTATATACTCATCGTATATTTTATATATATATATATATATATAATATTATATTAAAATGATCGATTATACAATGTAATTCTCTGTCGTCGTTTTTCCAAAATATAAGTAATCGCCAATTTGAGCAATACTTTATAAGATATTACTATAACGTATTGGTGATAATATTTAATTTTATTGGCTAACTTTAATGATAAATTATAATGATCCTCTCTTTTCGTTATAATTTATCATGTTTATACATTATACGTGGTTATAGGAACAATATACCAAACACAGTGGTCGGACATAGATTATGTTAACAATATCATGCTAGCATTACTATCTGTTTCATGTTATAATGATAAGTGCCCTATATCGTAATCGGACATTTTAAATTATCTATTATATAATAATATGTAATACTACAATAATACCGTAGTAATATCAAGATTAATTATGTTGCGTGCGCATTCAAACGTTGAACAATACTGACATCTTGTCGTTATAGTTTCGAGCTTTTTTATCATTATTATTATTATTATTGAGTCCAGTGTAAAATAGAGTTAAAAATAATAATTCTGTTTCACGTTCCGTTACTATTTTTATTATTACTTTTTTTTTTTTTTTTTCAATATATCAAGAACGATACTGCGTGTTCTCGTTGCCGGTCGGTACGTTTATGAATAAAAACAATGTTATAGAACGGCGCAATGTACATATTACATTATACGTAATAATATGTACGATAAAGGACTACCGCTGCATTCGGATTAATTAATCCGTCTAAAAGGACACGAAACTCATCACCCACGCACACGAACGTGTACGCCTTCTTGTCACGGAAAACAAACGGACAGTCATAAGCGATATAATAGAACGGCTATTACTTAAAAAAAAAAAAACATAATAATGTTATTAATAATAATAATAATAATAAATCATAGTAATAGCTTTTGAAAGCTTTAAAAAATGTCTTACCGACCAATACGAGTATTTTTCATTTTTATAATACCTATAACCTACGATGTTTTATTTTATATAGTAGTATAGTACTCGCTCACGTTTGCGCATAACTATATGAATCGAAATATAAAAAGCGATAAAAAAATTTTTTTTTTTTACCAAATTATGTCGACTTTCGTACAATAAATATTATTATTCTATTTCCTATTTCACATGTGTATACGTATACCAAATTGATTTATATACGTATATACCTAACCGTCAATCGGCAAGCGTAAAACCAGGCCCCGGACACTAATAAAAATTAACACGGTAAAGATACTTATCACACAAAAACGTGGCGGCCATCTTCCCGTTTGTTCATTCTATGTATTTTGTATAACCACACAGTATAATCAGTTCAAAATATTGATATTACGATTTGTATTTTCATAATAAAGTGATAATTTATACACTAAATAGATAAGACGAACAAACGGCATAATGGCCATTACTTTTTTGTTTACATGGAAGTGACCCTTCTGCTTTAATCTACTCTGTGGTAAAACTGCCATGTATTATTGGCCGTTAATTTATATCAAGATTTTTGTAATAATTATATAATAGTACCTCCTATATGGCTATTATTTTATCCCAAGCCGAATTAAGGGAGGAGATTAAGGAGATTTATCTTCTCCTCGCTCTTTTTTCTGTATATTTTTCGTACTACTATATATGTATATAGTTAATATTTCCCGTTATTTAAATTGTCAATGCTGGGCAAGGTAATGATTTTTTTTTTTTTAAATCAGTTAAGTTAAATTAATGGAAAAAAATTGTAAAATTTTAAAGTCAATAACAGTTATTTTTTGTTTCCGAACAATTCAGTTAAGTTAAAAGTTAAATTAGGTCATTAGTTAGTTAGGTACTTACTATTTTCTGGAAAATTTTAACAAATGGAAATTGCTCATTGCAAATTAGTACCTACCTAAATAAATTTATTGATAAGAAATCTAACATATTCCTCAAGTTATAATACGGGAGATTATTATATGATATATAGGTAGGTATTCTTATTTTATTTATATTTTCGAGAAATAAATAATTATTATTTAATATAATAATTATCAGAAAAAACAAATATAACTTTCAACTATTTATTAACTAATTATAATTATTTTTATATTAATTTATTTTAATTATTATTATAATTATTCAACCATTTTGACAATAGACACAATATTAAATCAAAATGTATCGATTATTTCAAAATTGACATAACTAAATGTTAATTGAAAGTAATTCGCTTTTTAAAAGTTAATGCATCCACAACTAAGTTAAGTTAATAAGCATTAAATATACAAAGTTAAGTTAAAGGTTAAAATTAACTTAACTTTTAACTTATTAACTCATAAATGCCCAGCAAATTGTATTTGAATTTGAATTTTTTCGTTAGAAAAATATTTTACCATAGTTATATTATAAAATTAAATCAGTAAAAAACTAATTTAAAAAAATATATTCTCGATGTAGGTATTATTATAACAACATAAACTATAAAATATGTGCGTTGTACATTTACTGGTTATTTTATATCAATATTCAATACCTATATTACACTATATTAAATATTGTAGGTTTACTTTAAATCATTAAATTACATTGAGTTAAAATGTCTTTATGATAAAACGTTATGTCGTTGAGAGTAATTATATATGAACAATTTTCAATAAATCATTTATAAGAATTTTATTCAACCAAAATCAATAATCAAATTAACTGAATTGTAAACGGCAAAATAAACGATATCATCTCGTATATATAAAAAATAACAATATATATATATATATATATATATATTTGGAAAAGTACAAATTTGCTATCAAAGTAGTCCCACTTGAAATACCTGCGGTTTTGTGTACACTGCAAAGTTAATTTTCAAATCAATGTTTACCTCCTTCGTAAAATTGTAAACATACCACTTATTTTATTTTTACACCATATCATTCACCAGTACGATCCCCTCATCGGTGTAGTAAATATATTTTATTATAATATAGGTATAGATATTCAATATTGAGTGTTCTAAAAGCAGTACTAAATAAATATAATAAAATAATATCTAGATCAAGATAAGGGATTTTTCTTTGACATTTAAAAATATATAATTTTTATTGAAATCTAGTTTAAGATAGGTACTTTTTTAGTGAATAATTACGACTAGAATTATCTGCATAAAAATAATAGATAGACGAATTTAATTTAGATAAATAAAGAAGATACATGGATTTTCATTTGTAATTCAACAGTAACATTCTTCATTTTGATTAGGTACATAACAAAATGAAAGTTTATAAAAATATAATTCAAACAGTGTATATTAAACAGCTGTTCACTGATTTTCGATTCTCTAGAATTTTCTATGGATATATTGATATTCGATGAATAATAATAGTGGGGTTTTTTCCAATTTAGATGAAATAAAATATTGAAAAAAGTTATCTAAATTAATTTATCTAGTTGTGTTTCAACATTATCTAAAAGTAATACGATCGGTTCGGTACTATTGGTCTGCTTAGTGTACACAATAAATATAATATAATATAGGTAAAGTCGTATAGCGCGTAAATGTCCTCTGCAATTGCGTCACGCGATTACAAAAATATCTGTTTGTTTTTTTCGAAATTTATTCGGTTTTATACTCAAATAATATCGTATACGTCTTATACGTATTATTTAAAATATTTTTACGATGTATGTACAGTATTATTATTATTGTTATTCCTCGGCCGTATCATTTATCTGTCCGACCTCCCGCCATGATTATACTACGGTTGTACACCAATGGCATAACTAGAACCAATTTCTATATCGGATCATATAGATTTTATTTTGTCACGAGATCATCAGCATCTATATGGTATTATCCACGGAGAAAACGTGAGATCAAATGTTTCAAGACATATTGAAAATAAATGGCCCAGGAACAAAAAACCTAAAAATTCGTTCTCAAAAAACCCATTACGAATAATTATTATAAAGCAAATTTAATTCGTTATTTTTCCCAAAAATTAAAATTTGACCATAATTCCAGAATTTATAACTTGATTTTTACCCATTTATAATTGCACTACCTATCATATATCAAAAAAAAGTATTTCAATTGATATATGTAGATAAAAAAAATACTTACAAAATGAAGTTACAATTAGCGATTCAATTTAATAATAATAAATTATAGAACATTAATAGATATAATAAAGTACTATAATCTATTACAAATGTACATAATATAATAACTGATAAATATTTAACTTGCAAATTCCGGATTTGTGATAACAAAAAATGGTGAATTATAGCTACTCCAGGTGCTTACGCCAATTTAAAATTTCCGAATCGATTATTAAAAAAAATCGAAAAATGACCTCTTTAAAGTACCAACTAGATGAAATTTGCTACCGGAAACCATGTAAGCTTGTAAAGATCGGAGTACTCCGTCTTATAGAATTTTTGATTACAGACATAAAAAAAAAAAAAAAAAAAAAAAAAAAAAAACACATCATTGTAAAACCAATACATTCCTCGCTTCGCTCAGAATCTAAAAAAGGCTGGTGCCGAAGTACGAGTAGTCATGTTAATCCTAGCAACCAGTAATAAAAAAAAACATTTTTGACGAGTTAAAATTAAGTTTCGAATTTTAGATTTGTAGTTGCAAAAAAAACTACGAATGACTAAATTGTGAAATATTTTTAAAAAGCAAACTTTTAATTATTCGTGTCAGGTCGTTAGTGTAAGTGAGGTACATGTACACTAATTTTTATACCAAAACTATATATTTATACAACATTATAAATATGAATTCCAAATTATAATACTTTTTAACAAATTTATTACAATAATTATAAGGTCTGGTTGGTGGTATGTCACCTTCTGATGAGAGTGATGGCCCCTGGGTTTTTCCACTCATAGTCACTAAATACCGTACGCGGTTCTATCTACGACCGTGGTTAAAGATATGTTATTCAATCGAGTGGTATTAATAATGGCGGCGCGATTGGCCATAATGATAAACGACCGAGTTTCAGTTCAACCGGCAGATAACCGGCCAATCAAACGGGCATGTCAATTGTCGGTATATATATATAATATATATATATATCTACGACGACAGTCGAGAGTTGAGACTCGATACGCCTTCAGTTGATAATTGACGTTTGGCCCATTCGGTCTCTATACGGCAAGACATTCGTAAAATATTCGTCAAAGAGATTAGTATTACATTTTTCATTTCCGCAGTCTTCGTATAATACCAATTCGAATTGTTAATTCGTTTATTTCGATGATCGCCTAAATACCGTTATCTATATTATATTTTAATTGCAATTTTATTGGAACTAAATTCGTAATTTCCATTTTAAATTACAAAAATATCATTCAAACGGCCACTGCCCGACTGAAAATATAATGTCGTTTTACCGCGTGAGTTCGGGATATTCATTTATATGAATAAGCCGTTCTTATTTTATTTTTACATTTATACGCGCTGAAATATTGAAATGTATTTGATAGCTGATATAATGTTATGGAATAGAAAAATTTCGTGTCGCAACGTAAGTACCGAGAGTATTAAAACAAACAGACAAATGATTATATTTACTATAGGTAGGTACGTCAGTAATAATTTTAAACTATTGATTTTTGTAAATTTTATACATATATATATATATATATATATATATAATATATATATATATGTATATAAAATAAATGTGGAATAAATATATAGCCACACTAACAATTGAATAAGGCTGCAAATCAAAAAAATTCAATTTTGGCTAAATAAAAAGTTAAAAATAAAATTATCTTTAAAAATTATTTCAGCTCGTTTATATATTATCACAATTAAGCTAATAATATTATATAAATTGTCACCATGATTATTAAAGTAATTATATTATTTATACTGGCAAGAATAAATTTAAATTTAAATTGATTTAAAAAATGATTTTTAATTTTTTTTTTTGACTTATTGTAGCATAATGGTACTTTGTGTTTATCGTGTAAAAGACGTTTAATATATTAAGGTACACTCAGTTAGTGCTACCGATTATATATTGAAACATTTCCGCGAAAATTGGGCTATTTGTATTTACTTATAATTTATGTTTATAAATAATATTATTTAATATAAATAAATAAAAATAACAATATATTAATATTTAAGATAAATATGTAAAATGTCTAATGACTCGATGTTTCTCTATTGGTTGGTTTTGTCACGTGGCCTAGCATTTCCGCTGAATTGCTTTGGATATAATATAGTATTCTTGTTTTAATATTAGTTGTAATTTGTAATTATATAAACTAAATATTATTAATGTTATATAATTATATTTTTTTCAATTCAAACAATATTTTTTTGCAAAAAGTTTTATTTTATTTTATATTTTAGTATCGAAAACAATAATATATAATACATATTGAATGAACTTAATTTTACTATTTTAATATATTTATGCGTAAAGTATTTGTATTATAATTTTATACCTGCTTCCTATGAGAAAGTAGGCCCGTAGTTAGATATTTTCCGACCTAGAACGAACATTTTAATGTCGCCTTTAAAAATGTAAATAAGAAAAAAATAGTCATCGAAATTTTCTCTACATTTATACCTAAAATATTTCTTTAAAAGATAAATAACCAAAAAAAACTTATTGTTTACTATTTATACTATACTATACTATAAATACGTCAATCGTCGTCCGTTGCTGATATTTATATTTTTTAATTTTGCCGCCCTAAATCGACGCATGACTTGCATGTACCCCAGCGACGAGCCTACGAGCAAGGTGTTCAAACAGAACACAGTTTACAAAAAGAGCAGTTACAAGAAAAATATATTATAGATTCAATAATAATTATACCTTTAATATGAAATAATTATACGTATAGATTTTTAAAATTAAAATTTTTATTCTTGAAATTTTTAAATAAATTCATTATTATTATTTAGTAGATTACTGAAAAGCTTTATTCGTCTATTTACATACTTATTTTGGCATTTTCTATCAGTGTTATATTTTACTTAGTTAATATAATTATATTATATAATATGTTGAAATATTCATTGTTGGTAGTTCTTGTTATTTACCTAATTTTGTATTTAAAATTTTATATTTCTATTATCAAAATCTTTCCTTGTAACTATTCAATAATTTAAATTATATAAGCATTTTGAATGAATCATCAGTGAAATAATTATTATCGAAATAATAAACATAAAATATACTATATATATACTAAACAGGGCTGGCGCTAAGAAATATTTATGGGGGGAGGTGTCTCAAAATACCAATGGAATTACATCTTTAAAATGTAAATAAGCAAAGAAAAAAAAAGTTATCGACTTTTTTCTAATTTTGCCGACTCGAAAAATTTATAATTTAACAACTGTGTTTTTGCCGACTAAATTCCATTTCGCCGAGTGCTTTCCAGGGGTGAGGAGGGGGTTCGATACCCCATCCCCCTAAATCCGGCCTTGATACTAAATACTAAATATAGCATAATTCTTACTAGTATTCCATATACTACATTAAATATTTCCAAGGCCTTTTTGTACGCAACCTCCACATTCATACAGTCAATATACTATATATATACTATGTATAGTGTCCAACTGTAGTCGAGTGATCGAAATGCGTGTTTCGGCGCACATGGTTCCCGGTTCGACGCCTAGGTAGCAAATATGAGGTAGCCAACGATATTTTTCTCGTCGGTGACGTCTGATCTTTGGTGTAAGCCAGCCATAATTATCAAATCCGTCCAATAACTTAGTATCTATGCTTGTGGTAACCATCAAGAACCATTATCGACTCCTCTAAATTCTAATATGTTAAGGTACAAACCTAAGCATGTTAGAGTTTGGGACTAAGAGCATGTAAAACTGTTGACTGCTAGATCTAAATATGTTGTTCATATACTTGGTTTCTGTTGTATAGGTTAATATTGTAACGAGAACACAATATGGTTTGAGATATGATGAAAACTTAATGAGCTGTACTACAAAAATTACAACAATTTATATAATATGTGTGATTGTCAGTTATCACACATGCAAGTGATACTGATAATCACACAGTGTATACCAATACAAGAGTTTTTAAATATTTCATAGGTAAAACAATAGGTATAAAAACAGTTTCTAGTACGCGTTATTTTAGAGTTTCAATGTTAAGATACCCGTTTGAAATGTTCGTCAAATATCACGCCAGTTGAATTGATGTTGAAATAATTTTAACTCGCCGACAACTATACGTAGGTGCCTATAGAGTAGGTACATATATAATATACAATACCTGCCGCACAGTGATTTATTATAAACGTCAAATAATCATTAACTTTAAATTCAGATTTCAAATCCTGCAATAAGTTTAGCGTATATTAATAATTTCGCACCAATACGAAATCGTTTATATTAAATCCGTCAATATTATCATATTATAAATACTCAAGGGATTCGTATTCACCAAAATTTCAGTAATCAATTGACTAATGTGAACGAACGGCAGCCATACACAAATCGTTATATGGCCTGCAGGCTGCAGTAACATCATGCATTGTAAGCTAAAAGTTATTTTGATATACATAAATACGTGTGCAAAATATATAATGTATAGAGTATATGTGTGCGTAGGTATGTTATAAATTTACACAAATTACGACTGTATTACAATCAATTTGAATAGCGTCGGATTAATATTTAGTATCCTCCCGTGGAGACATTAATTTTCATGGCCCTTATGATACCATGTGAAATATTTTGTAAGTAACGAGTATTATAAATTATATATTATCACTATAATGACATAATTATTCAAAATAGTGTTTTCGTATAGCTTATATCTATTATGTAAACATGTAAATTTTAATTTGCATTGATATTTTCAAAAAAAAATAATAATAATAATAATAAATGTTTGGCCATTTTTAAGCATTATTTACGTACTGACGTCAGTCGCTTCTTTTTTCCTTTTCCTTCACGCCTTATCTTTTGACTTTTTAGAGGGTCAGCCCTAGTAGCTTCCATATAATCCGATCTTTCGCATCACCTTCGGTTACACCCAACCACCATGACTCTCTATTACATCCCTCACGTTTATTCAGTCTTCCTTTTCCCCTATTTCCTTTACTAAATGATTAGTGTCTTTGTCTCGTTCTTTCTTAAAACATTCTCAAGCCATCTCAATCTGTTATCTCTCATTTTTCTACTATTGAAGCTACTCCTATAATCTATACTACCTCTTACATACCCATTTCTTATTTCATCCTCTATAGTCATTCCATTCGTCTACTTTAACATTCTAATCTCTGCTATTATTATCCTCCGTTTTATTTTCCTATCTACTGCCCAATATTTTAATTCATATATCATTGTACATCTCATCACTGTCTTATAAAGTCACACAAAATACTTGACGCTTCTCTCCACTTCATCCATCCACACTTCAGCATATATTTCATATCTTCCTTGAAACTATAATCCTTTTTTTGAACGGATCCTAAATACTAGACCATATGAATCGCCCCTCCCTAATTTCATCTCAATTTAACTTCATTACAAACCCTTTTCTATTCGTTATTTGTTTCTTTTCTAAAAAATTGTATTTAATATTTTATTATGTTGCGATTTTTACCATATTTAAAGAATATTTAGAGTTCTATATAAATTAAAAAACATTTAACTACCATTTAAAAGTACCTAATTTATAATTATTCAGTTCAGGAATTGTATTAATTATAATTGTAATGTTAAAATGTCTGAAAAAAAAAACTATATTTTCTTTATGGATTATTACTTTCAGAATATATATAGCATTTATTTGATAGTTATCATATTCAAGAACATTTTTAACGTGTTTTTTTGGATAAACATTTGGAAATTTATCGTACATAGATTCATGACAGGCGCGTTATTTCGGAGGTTCAGACTATACGTTTGCATTCTTAATATTTTATTGGTATTTATCAATGACCCATGACAATTAATATTATAATTGTACCGATATTTTAAAATGTTTATAAGATAATCAGGCCATTGTACTACCTACACCGGCCTATTGCACCAACTAAATGGTTATACCTTAGTTCGGAGACAATCTTTAGCTAAAAAAAAAATAAATTTTTTTTAAATTGTTTATAATAACCAGTAAATTATAGGTACATAAATTCTACCTTGAAAAATAATAAAAGATTAAAAATAAAGGTCATCAATGCAATTAATAACTTATAAATAAAGGTTTTAAAAAGTGTCCTAGGGAAAGAAAATTGACCGGCTTCAAGTTATGACATCTCCATTGCAAAATATAAATGATGACCTTTGGTGTTCGTTTAAGGGGGAGCAGTGGATTAATTTTACAAATTATGTTGATAAAAGAAAAAAAGTCAATTTATACTACTGAAATAATGATAAAATGGCCTCCGACCTCCCTTAAATACGCCCCTTCATAGATTGTTAATAGGCAATAATTAAAAGAGTTAAATTATTCAATATATAGTATACAGTGGCTTATAGAAGTATAGTATAATAATAACGTATTTATCTTTAATGAATTTCTAGCATTCGGCTTTATTTGATAAATTGACAATATACACTGTATACTCGTATTAAATTGTTCTATTGTATATTGTTAATTGGTAAAAAAAAAAAAACATTAAACAAAACTAGATCTAACAATAACTCAACATCAAACGTATAATTTATACAGTTCTATTTTTTTAGAAATTCAAAATTCATTACTGATATACCTCCTACCTATACAGCAACAATGATCATAACATTATTCTGTGCACGAAAAATCCAATAAAGTACCTACCTACAACAAGCTGATATTATATTTTTATTTAAATTTTTCGGAGGTATATGATATAGTCTATATATAAGTACTATATATTGTATGTACCTATGTTTTAAACTGTCCGGGAATATCGATATGGCCCTAAGTCCGGAGAATTACGCGTTATTCGGATTAAAACTAAAAGGAACATAACGTGATTCGATCCGACTCGTCGAAACGACGGGGGTCATTTCGACGACGAGAGCACTACACATTATATATATATATATATATATTATATATTGCGACTAAACCGCGGCGGAATATTTGTATTCAGAGTTAGCATAATAATGTACAGGTAGGTATAAAGCTCTCGCATACAAAACTGGCGGTAACAATCGCTCGGTAACATGCCCGTGTGTATCTGGTCGCATTAGGTTATATTAATTAACCATTTACCGTTTACCAAAGCACATTCGAGTACGGTGACGTACACGCTGTCGACATCCACAACGGGTTAGCAGGCTATATATTTGTACGTAATATAATATCCATCTGTATAGTTATCCCCTGCGCGGAGTAGGGACATTATATGTGCGTTTAATGATATGTCTCGTTATCGGAATACTACCGAGCGCGGACGGAAAACGTTCATTTTATATTCACTGTGATTTCGCGTTAACGTTAAAGTAATAGTGTTACAGAGACGTGCGTATAGCTGCACATATAAAAACACACGCACGTCTACAAGTGCGAAGAGCCACAACGATCGAGTTATTCTGTGCGTATTAACTGTGTATTTGCCATAAAACAAACGCGGTACAGTGGTGGAAATGCGTGTTTCGGCGCCGGACATCCCCGGTTCGACTCCCACGCGGAAAATGAGATAGGTATAGCCGACTCGCTAATGGAGAGTCTGGTCTCTGGTGCAAGCCGGCCACGATAATCGGACCCGTCCCAATAAGTTGGTAGCTGTGCTAGTCGTAGCTACCGAGAACCATCTTCGACTCCTCTAACATGTTAGAGTTTGGGAAATAAGAGGATGTAAATCTGTTTATTTTTACTATATTTATTTGCCACCTTAACTTCTATATTTTAATTTATCGTATGTGGTCACGTGTTAGTGTAGTCGAATTAAAATACACCTGTGTATATTCATTCATGTATGCGTCAAAGAGATTGTTTTTCGAACCACTAGCAAATTGCTTAAGTGGAAAACGAATGACTTTAACATTTCGTTGGAGCACAAACTGTTTTTCAATGTGCATAAGTGTATAAATGTATATTTTTTTTTGATTTTCGGTCATGGAGACCATACCGCCAAACAGATTACTTTCCATCCATCTCTATCTTCTGCCGCTATTCTCCATGGTACTTCTGGTTGGATCTTTCCTGCGTTCGCTTTCACACAGTCTTCCCAACGTAATCGTGGTCTTTCCAGTGGTCCTTCACCGACAGGATTCTCCTCAAAATTGTTGTTCTAACTAAAATACTTCCGTTATTTGGTTCAAAGGAGATATCTGATACACAGTAAGTTTTTGCAGACAAGTGTACAATGTATACTATACATCTTGACAGTTATATAGTCAGCCAAACCGAAATCACCTGTTTAACAATTTAAAATAAAAAATGCTATCCAAAATATGGATTACGTTATTTTGATTCATACCACAATCGTGACACGTGTCGAACGGGAAACGAACAACGTTAACTGACAACGTTAACGTTAACTATATGTTCTATGTAAATAGAATTTGGACATATTTTCAAAAACGTTACTATTTAGAAGGACTTTCATCAGTGTGTCACATAAACAGTGTTGGGACCTACCGAATTACAAAGTTACTAAAAGATAACAATAGTTATTAGTAATTTATCTATAATTACTAGTAATTCAGTTACTAAAAATCACTATAATTTGAAATTTAAATTGTTACTTTTTTCTATACTAACTTTTTAACTTAACGAGATACTATTTTGATTTTAAAAGATACAAATTACTATTAATGGTTAATACTAATAACAGAAATGTTCGAATATCGATAATACCAACCCTAAAATATAAAATAAATATGAACTAACATTTCTACCTAAATGTATATATATATAACCAATGGATCTTTGCACGAACAGTGATTTTGGATCAATGTTATATTAAATTATGTCTATGACAACACGGTCACTATTTTTAATATAAATCATTTATTATAAGTACATACGATTTTTGTCTTGAATACTTAAAAAAAAAAATATAAGTCAGATTCAGACATAGGTAAATTGCAAAATGTAATTAGTCTATAACCATGTAGCACACTTAAATTCAGTATGTACAATAAATAAAGTTAATATAATTCCAACCCATATTTCTACATATCTTTCTTTATGACTAACGTTTAATTATTATAATAATTAATAATTATGAATTATAGATATCTGGTGTACGATATTATATATATATATTATAAAAATATAATATTTACCAAATGCGGATATTATTAACTGGCAAAAAAGTTAAAAATTCAAGTTATTTTTGTAACTTTATAACTCAACTATTTTTGTTTCATAGCAATTTTTTTTGTTTACTATTAACTTATCTAAATGTTTTAAGGTTAATTCAACTTAAATAGTTTGAGTTAATTTTCTTTTGTTAAAAAAAATATCTTTCTGCAAAAAATCCATTCGTCTATATATATTATGCTATTTTTGAAGATAAGTGATAATAAGATAAAATTCCGTACACAAAAAGTCATGTAATTTAATAAATTATATATTTATAAATTGTTTTTAAAATAATATTTTTAATTGCTAAATATCGGGTGACTGAGCTCGCTCGGTCTTTTAATGTGTATAAGTATGTAATTTTTATGAAAAACATTTTTGTTTTTAACTTCTCTATGTAAAATAATTATTATAACAAAAAAAAAAACAGGTCAATTGAGCACGCTCTGTGACTATAGTTGATTCCCAGTATCTATATTGTATTTTTTGAATAATCAATTTCAAAACAATTTATTATTTTCTAAATATTATTTTGTAATTATAAATTTTTACACGCGTAAATAAAAATAATGAATTCAACGAAAGTGTAACATGAATTCGTATTTCATAGATTTTATATTATTTATTATAACTAGGTAAAACAAATTGTAAATATTTCTAATGTGGACCATGACAACAAATTTTAAGGACAAACAGGAAAACGCACTTTTCGAGCGTGTTAATTATCCCAGTTTCTGTCTTTCAAATAATTTCGCCAACAGCTTAATGGTCCATAAATGACCTGCTCGATCACATGTCTTCATTTTCCTCTATCTAATGTCCAGTCAGTTGTCGTATTATCGTCTACAAGTCTCGTATCCTTTTCTGCTGTGTATTTTCACTAGATTCTTGATCGACTACCAAAATAAACTACTGAGTATCAAAATGTAAACAGAAAACAAATTTTTTTAATGAAATAATTTTTTTAATTAAATATAATAAATAAACTATACGTACTTATATGTATAATGATTTTTTCCTCATGAGCCCGACTATATCAAGGGAAGTATAAATGGTTTTCATTGAATTCATTTCAGAAAGTTATTTGCATAGTAAATTCTATATTTTTTCGTATTTTCAACATATTTACTCCTGTCACTTATATTTTTAAACTGTATATGTATCTATGGTTTAACCTGTAAATTCTTAGAGAATAGATTTTCATGAGAATTATTCCGTTTTGATTTTTTAAATCCATTGAATATTTCCCGAGTAATTATCATACAAACTTAAGACATATAGGAGCAGAGAAATACCTACTATGCGCCAATATCAATATCTATTATAATATGCCTTATATTTCTCCACTTTGCTGTGTTTTCAATTCTACAATGCATATTACTCAAGTAATAAGTCATCGAAAATAAAAAACCAAAACGTAAAAATTCTTATAAATATATAATGCGATACTCTTTAAGAACTTATAATTTAAATCATATGGTTATACGGCTTAAATCGAAAATGTAAAAGTAAATATAATAAAATAAAAACATTAACTTCTGCGTGTTGTTTTATTTTTATTTAATTTTTGCAATAACTTATAACTTTATAGCGTATCTCTAAAGTACTTAATAAAACGAAATAAAACTGAAACTTAACTTACTTACTGAAATTACGTCCCTAATATCTGTATTAGCAAGTGGGTAGATACAGGTAAACTTACATATTCTCAACCGATAATCTCGATTATTGTATTATATTAAGGTTTTTTTGTGGGCGGGGTGGGTGGTATTCTCATAAATGTTTATTTGATGACTTTCGGAAATTTCAGGAAACGATACACTTTCCCGGGAATTTCAGCTGGTACTGTCCCTGTTTAATTCTAATGCGTACAAGTGTACGTTATACCTAAATAATCGTGCATTACTGGGCACGGCGAAATCGTTTCATCGACCGTATATTTACGTCGTTTTGTTGTCGTTTCGGAGATTTGTCGGCGGTTTACACGTGACTATACCTATTATTGTTTTTGCATATTGTCCCCCGTGTACCTGCAGTTGCCAGGGATTGAGTTATAAATAATATTATGGCCAATGATTGAGCGCGTCTTGTGAAATGTAGCGACCGGTGGGGGGGGGGGTTGACGATGGTATCTCTAGGAAAACATACGAACGTGACGGTACCAAACACGCGAATACGATCATTCCGCGTGATCAACGTCATTATAATCGTTCACAACCAGATGAGAAAATTAATAATCTCATTCCGGTGAATTTGAGAGGACCGTCGTCTTTAAGCTTCAAATAATGCGATGTAAACTGTACGTACAATAATAATGTATACGTTATAATAATATACAATATAGAATTAATACCGTAATAGTTCGCCGTGATGGGTACAACGAATTCCGCGTTGGCACATAGGTACGTCCCAGACTCGGCCGAGTGCGAAATATAATATTATCGTAAATTAAGTCGATATTCAAATAAAAACTGTTTAACATTATTACAGGGGAAACAGTCACGCGCAGTATATTTCGTAATAAAGTCTAAACTATTTCTCGGTTCATCTGGGGTTCCCCAAGGGGGTCGTCCATCTCCCCTTTTGTTCTCCTTGGTGTTGTATACCATAACCGTGGTATCAGCAATGATGAGAAATGTTGTTTCCGGACGTCTTTGGCGTTTGGTGTTGTTTTTGAGATATACGGACGAACTGTTGTTCATGTCGGTTGACTATTCCACATGTGTGATGTGTTTTATTATTTAAAGTAAATTGTATGTAATAAAGAAGTGTGTTATAGAAACGTAACTGGTGGAGTTTTCTTTGAAGATATATAACTTGGTAATGAAGGGTTTCCGTGCAAAACGTGCTATTGCCGTTTTTGACGAAATGTAGTTAAATATCGATTCTTACGGTAAAATAGCCGATAAATCGATTAAAACCATCGTTTTTTTTTTTTTTTTTTGTCTAAACGTACCGTTCGTACATATATATGCATGTACATGCAAATATTCAATACAAATTGTTAAAATATGAATGAAAATATGCACCAAAAATTTTTAAAATAAACATGAAATATGTAAATATATATTTTAGATACTAATTTTAGTAATTAACTTTAAAACAATTACTATTTTACTTTGGAAATGGCATTTCACAATAATTCACTTAATTTATCGTTGTAATTGACAAATATCTAAATATAGTAAGCTTGTTACACATGCGCATTATCGTGAAATCGAGTTGTAGAAATCATGACGATAGTAAAAACATAGACGCGTTATGCTATATTTTGTGCTTTTATGCGTTGAAACGTGCAGTGTTTATCCCCATCGTTTATTTAGATATGATAAGAATTTTGAAAATTAACGCAAATAAACACGTCAACCGATGTTTCATAAAAAAAAAACCCGAATAAATTGTAGAAAAAAACTTTTGCTACAAAAAAATGTACATGTTCAAAATAAATACAATGTAGGCAAAAATATGCAAATGCATTAAGTCCCGAGCCCTAGTTATGAGGTCGACTAAACATTTTCAGTTAAGTACGTCTATTAATTTGCTATTCTATGTTCTTGTACTGCATATACTTACTTCAGTATGGTTGTGTAGTTTGGGTTCCTTATACAGCTAGTGACTCTAGGCAGCCTGTAAGAGTCCAACAGAAGTTTTTGCGTTTCGCCAGTCACGTACTGCAAATTTCACATCTGCCACAGGATTACGCCCGGGTTTCTAATGGGCTTGGCCTTTCTTTCCTGGCTGAACGTAGACGCAACGCTGGTATAAGGTTCGTTAATGGGTTGTTGAACGGCAAAATTTAGTTGTCTGAACTTATGTCGCTATAGTATGTTTCGAGATGCCGCTGCGTCCAACTCGAATAACTATTCCTTTTTACGTCCCTCGTGCCTCCATCAATTATTTAATTAACGAGCCTCTCAGACGTTTAACGTCAATCGCCAATGTGGATTTATAATTATAAATTATAATTATAATTAATTATAATTTTTAATTTAAATTTAATCCTTATTTGGTATATTTATATTGTTTCAGTTGATTATTGTTCGGTCATTGCTTCGCTAATATTGTTAAACTGATTTCTCATTACTATTTCAACTATGTATCATATAATAAGCATGTTATTTACCTTAATTTTCTCAAATGTACAATTTTGTATAAAGAGCCCTGCTCGTATACCTACAATAATAATAAATAAATAAATATCATACGACGTACAGTACGAACATTTTTCAATCGTTATTTGCAAGCATAGGCATCAACTAGTTAATACGTTTATAGAGTTCAGTTAAAAATTCAAGTTAGTGTCAACTCATTAAACTTAACACGATAATTTTATTAATTGTAAACGTATCATATTATGTAGTTAAGATATCTGTGAACAAATCATTAACTAATTAATTTTTTTTTTTTAATTACAAGTTAGGTTAGGTTGAACATTTTTTTTTTTTATATTGTATAATTATATATATCTATATATTATTAAATATATTTCAAACTAAAAAAGTTAAAAAATTAATTCATTAAAAAAATTCAATACTCCTATAAAATGAAAATAAATGTATACGATAAATAAATATACTTATACCTATATATAAATAAATATCGTAAAAAATCGTTAAAAAATTAATTAATTTAAAAAATTCAATACTCTTATAAAAATAAAATATATTATTCAAACTTCAGTATAATTCCATGTTGGACATTGAGTAATAGGATAATTTATAATAGCAATATAGGTAGTTGTAATGAACATACAATAGCAATTACATCACTTCTAATACAAAAAAAAAAAAAAAAACAATTATATAATAATATAGAAGTAACTTCTATATTATTGTTTTTTTAATTGTGTGCGTTTGTGCAGAATTTTTACTCATAATAAAATAGATAATAAAAACATATTTAAAGACTATATATATTTAATAATTTATTATTCACAAATCATATTTTATTGTTTTATTTTTGGTTAAATTAACTATTGGATTTCGTAATTCTAAGCGGAAAAGTAATTTTCATGTAGGTACACGATTGAAAATACTACGTATACCAATAAAAATAAAAAATTAAACTTTGACTTTTAGATCAACTGAGTTAAGTTAACGAAAATCAGGTTTTAACATTTAACTTTAACTACCTAGTTAAATCGTTAGTTCATTGACCTTTAACTCGTAACCGTTTAAAAAAACTGTTATTATAAACTTAACCGTATCCAATGAATTATTTCATAAACTTTGTCCATCCTCGATCAATTTATGTTATATTTTACCAGCCGATCGCTGCGCGCTAATACCCGTTGCGTTGACATTGACCCGATCGAGTTTAACCGCGTTATTTACCCTTTTTTTTTATAAGCACTATAATATTGTACATGATACGTACATATTATTATGCGCGCCTGTGTGTCCGTGAAAGTACGTGTATATACGGCGTATTTGTTTAACTCCAAACAACCGTTTCGTTTTTCTCCAGTTAGTTTCAAAGTCGGCCGTTTATTATTATTGTCGTTTCGATATATTTTCACATTTCATATAAAGCAAGCAGTGAAGTAACAAACAAACAGGTGAAAAATATAATAATTTTTCTACTCGCGGAGAGGAAATCGAATTGAAATATCAGTCTCTCGGATGTATTATACGGTTACGGATGAAATATTACCGTACAACATTTTGATTTATGAATACATATTTGTATAGGTGTACACGTTTATACAGTATACATCAATATACAATATACATAAATAACACTGCGGACACACACACACACACACACGTTACTACGTTTTGCGAACCGAACGCGGCAAACGTGCAAGGAAACGGTAATAATTATTATTGAACGCGGACGGGCGGACGAAAACACGAAATATAATGAAACACGGACGCGGAACATCCGGATGATAGTTTTTATTATTGCTTTTGGTTTTCGTTTTCGTTTTCGTTCTTCATCAGTATTCGTATTTCGAATAATATTATTCACACGCCCGCGGTCGCATATACGTACGGCCGAAAAAAGTACGTCGTTTCGGTGAATTTATTAAGAATAATCCGTATGTACGAGAGACACCGTAACGACATCAAATATGTTAATGTTCGTCATGCTAAAAACGGTCTATTAAATCGCCGGCTTTTAATTTGAATTCAAACCTAGTAACGCGTTCAAATCGTCGGCGGTGTGCGTCTGGTCGGGGGGTTTTTTTTTTTTTCTGTGGTGGTGGAAACCGTATACTTTAGAGTCGGCTCTCGGGACCGCGTCCCGAAGAGGACGTACGCATATATATTCTCGCGCTGCGAGAATCTAAAAATCTTATCGATTGCGACTCGATAATTAACGCGAATGACAATAATTTAGGATCCTTTTAACATTGTACGAAAAACGGCACTTATTTTCATTTCAAATTACTAATTTTAATCTACGCTATAACTCGACGAGCACACGCAACGTACGTGTGACAATCATTAGAGACGGGCGATCTGAATCGATCTTTTTCACGCAAGAGATCGTATTTTTGAATCGGTCTCTATAATGACCGATCTTTTCATGAATCGATCCAATTTCGTTAAGATCGAATCGGATCGAAATTTGATTACAATCGTTGAAAATACTGATAAGAGCACGTGTGACAACTTCAAAGACGTCATAAAGTGTTAATGCACAATATTTTTTTTATCACGTTTTAATTATTTCTGATTAGTGCCAAGTGAGATAAACGAGTGGCCCAAACTAGGAGGTGGTCCCAATATAGCGTACTCTTCCCTACTATTATATACTTTTTATTGGTGTTATAAACATAATAACTTGTATCTAAAAAAGTTCAAATGTAGACTTCTTTTTTAGTAATATTGAATTTCGATTTTTTTTTTTTTTTATCAATTTTTCAAAATATCGATCTTTTGTTGACGATTCGAATTGATTCAAAAGATCCGATCCATTATCGAGAATCGCCCATCACTAGTGATAATAATACGAATATGATAATATACGTTTGTTGCGGAGAGGTATCTTACGTTCTACCGACGATGGGAGGGGATCGCTAGGGCCTAACGATGTAAAATTACGGTAATAATATTTTCGGGGAATATCTCCAAATTGAAAATTTTTTATAATTTTCCCTTTTTAGCCATATTTTATCAATTTAAAAATTAGATATAATACTTTTGCTAAGATAATTAATTTTTTATTTATAATTGTTGTGGCCATAATTGTACAATAATAATGATCGAATTTCATTATTATTAATGACTGAGTAACGATGAATGATGTTGTATTGATAAACAATTATCTCTAATTCATTCTTATTATTCAAATTAATCTTAAATAAAACATAAAACTCAAATGTCCGCAACCGGTACATTCGCCCCATTTAATAGTAGGTACCTATACAGCACGGATATATTTATTGAATGTTTAATGATGTTGAATAATAATAATGTCGAATAGATGTCCTCAAAAAATGAAATCGATTTCGGGTTGACGGTCGGTATGTGAACGTTTTCTATGTGATTTGCTGTTATTCGGTATTTTACAATCACGATTTCGTAGGCCGTGTTACCGGCTGAAAATTAAAACCGGCTAACTCACGGGCCAGTGACAACCGACATCCTTAATTTAATTCAAAAAAATAAAACAAATATGCATTTTTATTTATTATTATTATTATTTATATTTTATTATCTTATTATGCTGTTCGGTTATTCAAATAGTTATATAATATGACCATTATCATACTAATAATAAAGAGTTCTAATTCAATAGGTTATTTAACAAGTAAATATTTATATATTATATTGTGTGTCGATACCGGATGCACGTTGAAAATTTACACTATATAGAAATAAAATATTCGACGGCTGACAATAACGTTTTATTAAAAATTAAAAATTAAAATTATATAATATATGTATTTTTCAAACTTTTTTAAACAGATAAACGACAGATTAAAAAAAAAAAAAACATTTATTATAAAAATAAATTATTGCCTCAAGTACCTATTTACATTTATGAAATTATCTGATTCTACAATTAAATAAATAGTTTATGTCCAAATTTGATTACGGCATTTTAATTTGTGTATTTTCGCAGGTTTTTGTTACTTCGTGAGATTATTTTCCGATAATAATCTTCTCGAGAATATTCTCTACTCACATTATTACTATACGGCTGATACTTTTTTTTTTTAATTTTTATCATTTTTAATTTTTTATATTTTCCGGTACCGTTAGGACACCAAGACAGACCATTCAAACATTGATCTTGAAGTAGAGGATATCATGTGGAGGTTTCGCATTCGGTACATATTTAATGTTGTACTAGTGTCTGGCACCGATTTTGGACCAAATAAATTGCAAAGGGACACTAGCTCAACGATCAAATTTCCAATCGAGTTATATCTTATATTTACGAGAATAGCGCAAAGTGTAGAAAGTCTGATTTTTAGCATTTCTATCGATTTAACTAATGTTCAGAAGGAATTGATGTAGAATGTTTTTAAACTTGATTTAAATAAAGTAAACACGAAATCGCACAATAGCTGAACTGCTGAAATGAAATAAATGTACTTTGGTCGTCAACTGGTGGATGACATGCACGTTAAAAAACGTCTCCGAATTATGTTCATAAAAGTGGGAAATGACTATACCCTTTCATTCACACCGTGGGTAGAAATAATTGATCATAAACGACAAATTTAAAATTTACGATTCCGTTTAACGATTTATTTTAACGTTTGTATTACGGACTTTTCCAGGCTATAAGGATGAATTTTTCTTGAAATTAAATTTAAAAAATGTATATTTTTTAAAATAAATTCGTTTACACATATTTCAACGGTTTCTGGTCCAGGGCGAGCTATATACAGTGAACATTTGTGTGGGCTTGCAAATTACCGGACACCCCTTTGCGACTCGCCATTGAAATTTTCAAAAACAATTATACAATATACGATTGTTCGTGACTCAAATTGGGCCACGACCCATAATTTGAGAAACGAAGTATATAGATTATATATATATATTTATATATATACAGAGGATTGGTGACGTATGTTACGTGAGTATATCATATATGGGTTTCTTTCAAATGGTATAATACCGGACAAAAATCCTGAAACGCTCGAGTGAAGGAGAACGAGAAAAACGCACATTCCATCTGCGGTGGAAATATGTGCAAAATGTTTTGAACCAAATAGGTATATATATAAAACGCAATATATAATAATATATAGGCATATAGGTAATAGGTGTATAAGTATAGGCACTCTTTCCTACTCGTGTATATATACTGTGCCGCACGCGAAAATCGTCTGCCGTTTTTGTCCCCCGGAGAATACGCTAAAGAAAATTTAGTTTCCCGTTTACTGTATATATAATATATATATATATATATATATATGTATGTATATATATATATGTATAGTATATACGTATACGTATATGACGCGATGTGGTTATAAAGGGTTCGCCGGAAAAAAGTTTTCTATTTTTTTTTTCTCCTTTTTTTAAGCCCGAAAGACTAACTTAATAATAAACCGCTGTCCCTTGTCCGGGACGACACGGATACTCCGCAAAAAAAGCAAACGATACGCATTTTTTCCCAGTATTTCTTGCTCACGACAAACGGGATATATATATATATATATTCGACGACGAAGGCAAGCGATTTGATGCTAAGATTCCGGAGGCCATTCACCGCCTTTTATACCGCTAAACTTCGACATTCGATAGTCGGTTTAATCTCGTATGTACAACGTCGTAGTCATCGTCTCGATTCGGTTCACCACTTTGCACTTATTCGGCTTCACACGACTTTAAATTCATTATTCAAATCGATCCTAACTTAAGAAATGTCTTTTCCATTTGTTTAATCTTCACTGAGTACTGCGCTTTAAAACTTTATCTGCGGATTATGCGACGTATCAGCAATGTGTATCGGTCACGTAAATTGCATTTTACATTATAATATGCACGATATATTTAAATTCAAATGGTGTTTACGCTGCTACGCAAATCAACACATTTATTATCTACCAATGATGTGAACTTTTAGGTATTTTTGGCACTATTTCGTTCAAGTCCAATTTAAATATTATACTACCAACTCTTTATGGAATTTATAATGTATATACGCTGTACATAATATGGGTGAACAAACAAATTATAAATAAATGAACATTTATATATTTATATAATATACATATATGAATATTACGTAGTTTTTAAATTAAAAATATACCCCTATTTTACTATGAATATTAAAAGCAATATACATAAATATTTAAATATTTGCATAAATACGGTTTTCAATTTATTTTCCTGATTTCGACTAAAACATGTTATAGTTAATTAAATTTTATATTTTGACAATAATTTCATGAAAATTGACAATGAATAATTTTCAAACATTAAAATGTCAAAAGTAGTTTCGATAATATTATGATACGTACAAATTTATTATTCTTGATGAATTACAAAAAATAAAATGGTTGACTTATAATAAGTAATAAATTAAAATTATATATATATATATATTTAGATTACTCAAAATTATAGTTTTAATTTATATATATATATAATATACAACAGCTTACAGCTTCAAATTCTAAGCTGTAGAGTGTAGGTACAGTGGAATTCATTATCACATAATATAGTATTGTAATTACGAAATATATTTACCGAAAGGACATTATTATTTTCTTCATCCAATCTAACTGAATAAATTTTTTTCCGAAGGAACTAATAGTTAATTTGGCTTTTGTTTCAGAACGAATACGCACAAGATGCAATAAGGCCCCCTCGATTGACATGGCGATGAGATGAGATCGAATGATCGGTGGCCGTTTCTGTGGATATGCGTATTCCTTTGTTTACATTCTCGCTCCGATGGTCAAACTCAAAACCTATTGATCACTATATGCCCTAGTCAACTTTCTGACCAGTCGTGTTCCTGTTACGACTTTGAGGAGGGAATATTCCTTGAATGTCCCGGGGCCACTGGAACGGGCGTGCACAGCGCACTGTCCTCGGTGACTGGAGGGCTGATTCAGTCATTGAGCATCTACGACCTGGAACCTACCGTCTCTTCCTTGTCGGCAGATTTATTTCCTCCAGGTACAAAACTCCGACAACTCCAAATATCTCACTCTAATTTGTCGGTTATCGCGGACAATGGGTTGAACAATATCAAGAGTTTAGAGACATTTGCTATGTTATCTGGTAAACTCAGAGAAATACCACAAAAAGCTTTTGCCGCCCTAACACTATTAAAAACTATCGACATTGAATCCAACGAGATCGTTGAACTACGTAGTTATGCGTTTTCCGGCTTGCAATTGATTAAAGTGAATCTCAAAGGTAACTCGATACTTAAAATATCAGAATATGCATTCGCAGGCCTCGAGACTAGTCTTACTGAACTTGACTTATCCGCAAATAAGATAAAAACTTTCCCTACATCTGCCGTCAGGCGACTGGAGCGGCTAATGTCCTTAAGAATCGCTTGGAACGAAATAGCATCGATTCATGATGACCGTTATTCATTCATGAAAAGTCTGGTACAGCTCGATTTGAGCTCAAATAATTTTGAATCAGTTCCTGAAGATGCATTCCGTTTATTTCCAAAGCTCAAGATATTGTCTCTTTATTACAATTCAGTGGAAAGCATACACAAACGAGGTTTCAGCACCCTAACTGAACTTGAATCAATCGATATAAGCCATAACAAAATAGTGTTTATGGATTGTAGTACGTTCAAATACAACGTGCATTTACGAACGATAGACCTAAGCCATAATCATATCCATTATATAAGTGGACTGTTTGCTAATCTTCCCGAGCTCAGAGAACTATTTCTATCTGAAAACAATGTATTGGAGATTTCTGGAGATTCGTTTACCAATTCTTCAAAGCTATCGGTGGTGTACATCCAACAAAACGCTATCAGGTCAATCGAATCTGGTGCTTTTTCCAGTTCAGATAACTTGATGCAGCTGTATTTGAGTGATAATTATATCGAAAGTATTGATGCAGATGTATTTGTTTACTGCAATAAACTCTCTTCCTTAAGTTTGGACAATAACCGAATAGTAAATATAAAAAATGGAGCATTCCGAAACAACAGTCGACTCAAAGAACTCAGATTGCAAAGTAATAAATTATCAAAAATATATCGTACGCAATTTGAAACATTGCCAGATTTACTGGAATTACATTTGCAAAACAATGCGATCACAGAAATCGAATCGGGTGCATTCAAAACGCTTAAAAGTCTTCAACACATAAATCTTCAAAGCAATGCTCTCACTCATTTAGGTGACGTGTTCCTGCACAATGCTCCATCATTGGTGTCCATTCAAATAAATTCCAATGTATTGGCTAGTTTAAATAACAAAACACTACAAGGCCAATTAAATCTGAAAATCATGTGGCTCAGTCATAACAAACTAACAAAATTGGATAAATTACTATTCGCTGACTTATACCAAGTACAAAGAATTTACTTGAACAACAATTCCATTGAGCATATTGAATTGGGCACTTTTGAATCAATGCAAGCACTAGTTTATCTAGATCTCAGTTTTAATCACTTGCAAGAAGTCACTTCAAAAACGTTTGCTGAACTCAGAGGTCTTGAGGAATTACATCTAACGAACAACCGCATATCACGTATAGACGCTAATTCATTCGCAGCGTTGAAAAAGTTAACAGTGCTGAATTTGTCTAATAATCCACTTACAAAGTTACAGAAGTACATGTTCCAAAAAGATTTACCCATTCAAAATCTGTACTTAAATAACTGCTCTTTAAAAACCATTGAAAACGGCACGTTTTCCAATTTAAACGTTTTAAACGAACTGTACCTTAAACACAACTACTTGTTTGCTGACGCGATACTACAAGTTGATGTTCCTACGTTAACAACCTTAGATGTATCTTATAACTATTTAAACGGTCTTAATTCGACAGTTTTAAAATACCTACCTAACATCAAGCGTATACATTTAGACCATTGTAACATAGGAGAAATGTACCCGACGACATTTAAATTCAATCTCGAAATTTCCTCAATGTCCTTGTCGGACAATAAACTGGCCATATTGCCAGCTGATTTGTTCAAAGGCCAAACACATTTGAACACGTTAATTTTAGATGGAAATGATTTCAATACCATGCCCTATTTAACATTAGCAAATTGCGAGAAGCTACAAAAACTGTCGTTGGCCAGGAATAAATTAACCGAACTTGATATGACAAAACTGACGAATATGAAGAACTTACAAAGTTTAACAGTATCTGATAACCGAGTTCAAATACTCGCTGGATTTCCTCCCACATATTTTACACTTTTAACAGAATTAAATTTGGCAAATAATATATTATCATCATTGCCATTAAATTTTTTCCAATCACTGGAACGTCTAGATATGTCCAACAATAATTTCAGAAAAGTACCTCCGTTGATAAAGAACATTCAATTCTTAAATCTCACGCATAACCCATTGGGTCAGATAAGTGAAACGGTCAAACCTATAACGATCGAGCATATCGACTTAGAAGAACTTCATGTATGTGGGACGAATTTATCAGTGTTGGCAAGTAACGATTTCTTATCGTTTACCAATCTCCATCGTTTATTTATGTCCAATAATAAAATATCAAAAATATCACCAGGGACGTTCCGTGTTTTAGAAGATCTGCACACTCTTGACTTAAGCAATAATCGTTTAGAATTTCTACCTCAGGAAAGACTACAAGGATTAAATCGTCTAAGACTATTGAATTTATCACACAATTCGATCAAAGAAATCGAAGACTTTTCTTCGGACTTGATCTCGTTGCAATTCCTTGATGTTTCATATAATCAACTTGAGAAAATTAGCAAAGGCTTATTTCGAAATCTGGAAAGCTTAGCTGAGCTACATTTGTACGGAAATTGGATATCATTTGTGTCACCTGATGCTTTTAGATCGCTTAAAAAACTCAAAACGTTAGATTTGGGTAAAAACTTTTTCAAAAATTTGCCTTTAAACGCTCTCCGGCCTTTGGAAACTCAAATGAGAAGTTTACGAACAGAAGGTGAGTCATTTATTAACAATATTTCGATATATATATATATATATATATATATTATTATATTTTAATTTTTTTGTTTTTTTAGAAAATCCGATAAACTGTGACTGCGACCAACAAGAACTATGGGAATGGATGAGAGACCATCAAAAGTTGACGTCCAATTTGAGCCCAAAAAGCTTGATCTGCCAACAGCCTCCGGAACTCAGGGGTCAAAAATTCATGGACCTAGAACCTCCCGCATTCTGTGCTGTACCTGTCGTACTCAAACTGGCCATTCAAGATATCCAACCATACTCGATATTCGTGTCTTGGAAAGGTCGTAATCACACAGGTCTACACGGTTACAGAGTCGTGTATTATCCAATTGAAGATCCCGACTATCCGGCCGCGGCTATTTCGTCGGTCGCTGTCACGCCAAACGTGAGTTATCTAGACAATTTAATTTAGTAATTTTGAACCCTCCTTGCTCCCCGTTAATATGTCTCCTAATTACAATGTACCTATATATAAATATTTTTAAATCGTTGGTTTTATTTTTATTTTAGATTATGAACAAATTCCTAGACAAGAACACGCAGATGGCTCGGTTGGACAACCTGACGCCTGAGACCCGGTATTTGGTATGCGTACTAGGCCTTGGCAATTGGATAGCGCCAAACAATTCGCGGCACCTTTCGTCGGGTGATGACACTCAGAGTAGCCGTTGCGCTGAGGTGAAAACCCTGGAGGGCGACATGGCGTTCTACTCCGACGAACAACACAAAAGTTCGATACTCACTAGGCGATTGGGACTGATAATCGGCAGTTGTCTGGGTTGTGTTGTGTTCATTGTGTTGGTATCCGTACTGGGTTATCTGAAAATAAAAAAGCAGAGGGACGACACGAAGAGGGAACAGCCGCTGCCACCAGAATACCTATCATATAGGCATTTCTCTTTGCACACCGCTGACCCGATAGTCGCCGCACCCCCTCTGAGTCAGTCCGGTCCGATTACCACGGTACATTAAACCACGTTTCGTGTTACCTTAATACTATTTCCATGTTTTTTCTATATTATAGTTTTTTTTTTTTTCGTTAACGAATGACACGAAGATTAACCATTGATTAACCAAAAATTCCAATGTTAAATCATTAAGTATTGTAAATATAGATATATTCAATGACTGTGTTTATCGGATATAGGTACCACTGTACAAGTTACGATACGAATGGAAAAAAAATCCTAAAATACTATTGGAGTTTTTATGTATAAAAAAAGTATATCATGTAGAAGGTAGACGATATTTGTTACAACCCGTGGAAAAATTACTTAAAGAATTATTAATGTTATACTACTTATGTTTTTGAGATGATTAACCATATTATAATATAATCCTTCAAAATGTTTTGAATGAAATATGATTTTAGTTTTAGTGTACATTTTTAATTAGTTATAAAAAATTGAACGTAAAAATGGAAGATTGTTTTTAGAAGTTCAATTGATTATATAATCATGTTATTTTATTTATATCAGTTTTTACAATTATTTTTACACAATACCACTATGTCCGATAAATTTTCATACGTTTATTAAAATTTTGTCCAAAATTTTGAAAACCAAAATAGAATAGTGTCTTCTAAATTCTTTTTTGACTTTCCTAACGAATAATGAGACAAAACGAATTTCGAAAATGTTCATATTCGTGATTAATCCATTTTCGCAAAACGGTTTATTAATTATAGCCCTTTTAAAAACAAGAATGATTAAACAGAGTCGATAGTACGTATAAATAAAACGGCGATAAGAAACTTTTACACCCCATGTTATTACCGTCCCCGCTGCTTGTTTAAACTTTAACAAACGATTCCAATCACTGTTATTTGATTTATGCCCAAAAATTTCCTGGATTAATCAGTGCCGGTAAGATGATCACTTTGTATGTGTCCTGCTTAAAGTACATTATTAATCGATTATTATTGATACAGATATTTTAGATAATATTTCAACTAAATTACAAATACGATCGTAATGATCATGTAGTGGGAAGAGGGAGACACGCGAAAATTACAAATTTAAAATTTGGTATTCGTTGCTTGGGTATAAACTGCCTTTCCCACTAAAACATAATAAAAATAGTTCAGCGACTGAAACCCAATTACATAAAACCTATTGTGGAAATAGAATCACACAATATAAATGTCCAATTGATACAAAAATTATTTTATTAGTATACATTTTTTAACTTATAAGTAAATTAAATTAGATATAATATTGGGTAAAATTAATTTATTTTGATAATAAGAAACTGGTATTATTAAACAACCATATTGGATACTAATGTAACGTAAATTACAAATTACTGTAATCATATTACTTTTTAAATAAAGCATTAATGATTTCATTACTTATATTAATTACCTCGATTAAGGTAATTGTAACAAAATTACTATTTCAAAGTAATTTTTATATGAAATAAGCCAAGGAACGCATTACTTTTTATGTTACCAATTATTATAATATTATAATAATTAATAAAACTGAATATGAGCGAAAATCCAAAAGAAGTATCAAATCAGTAAAATGTACATCGAGATCTAAATATCACGTGATAGTAATTGTTGATCATTTTTAGATTATCGTTATTACAATAATAGTTCAATTCGTAGAAATATAAATATATTATCATTTTATTACTCCAGTGAATTCAGAAACCTCGATAAATTATTATAAATACGTGATAAATATTATCAATGTTAACACTTTATAAAAAAGAAAAAAAAAGTAAAAATAATGTCATTGCATTTTGAAATACCCAAGTGAAATAATAAAGGTACATGACTTGTTTAAAATTATTTTATTCAACGTATATAACGTAATTTACATAGACTTTAAAAGTAATTTGCCCAACACTGAAACTCACGTCGGACACGCTGAGAAACGTATATAATATTTATTATTACAATGTCAATGAGACTTTTCACAATTTCCACGTCGCGGACGACACTAATAATATGTCCGGTGCTCGCCCACAGGAATTTTTTCAAGGTCTTAGTCACCAAAACTTTTCTTCTCTTTCACCCCTACCCCCACTTTTAACGTGGCGAACCCAGTCGTTTTATTAATTTTCATTGCGTTTTATATCGTTTCTCGTATCGTTGTCGTTTATTGTCCGTCGTTGGACGCGTAAAAATCGCTACTCTCGCGCAAAAATCCAAAAGTAATCGCGTCAGTCAACACCGTAATCAAAGTGCCACCGGGGACCTGTCCACATTCCTCCCGCGCACGTATACAATAGCCCGTTCTCGGGACGTCCGAAAATCTCAAATAGGTCCGGTGGTCGACCGTACTGCGGTGACGGCAATGACATTTTGACCGCTCGCAAAACCGACGTCGTCGTCGTCGTGACCCGTGTTTTCCGACATTCGCTGCATCGCATCAGCCCGAGACCCGATGTACACACCACCACTGGCCGATTACGACCAGACGACACAGTGAACTCTGAAATGCTTTCTCGAATTTTTTATAATATAATGCGTAATATTTTCCGAGCAATACACAGCAACTCAACACTGACGTAAAAACCGACCCGAGAGCCTGTCAAAACTGCGAGCTTTGGAGAATACGTTATCAATTCTGCAAAACGTTTTGAATTCGTCGTTTTGTCTACGAATTAAAAATGTAAATATATATCCAATTTTTCGTAATTTAATTTATCACCGAAAAACCCGTGTTTTCCGTGTACAGATCATATTTCAATATTTAACGTTTAAGAAAATTGTCTGGATCCATTCCAAGGAGACAAATTGAAATCTGACTTTTCAAAATTTCACAGTTATGTCTAGCAACTATTATAATGTGCCTGGTAAATGGAAATATCGTGGTCATACGACAATACAAAGTACGGGGCTATCTTCAGATTAATATTTAAATGTCCTTAGGTACCTACTTCTGAATTGTTCGATTTTTATTTTTCTTAAAATTTCGTAAAAATATCCTATACAGAACTTGAAAGTCGCAAGTGTTCTTTTAACTCAAGTTTGTTATTCTCTGTCAAACAACGGTTGAACGTCTCGGCACGCGCGGTTTAATAATAACTTCGTTATTACATCGCCGTTGTCAAGAACGTATAATATAATTCGTTGGAGTGTCACAATAGTGGTCTGAACCACATATTTCATTAAATAAACGTTTGAAATTTGACGGAAACCTCTCAAAAACCATTTAATCCTGAGAATATGAACGAAAAATTTTTTGGTCAATTTATGGTCAAAAAAAAGATATTACATATTAGATTTTTATAAAATATATTAAGAGTTTACAAGAAAATAACACAAGCCATTTCAATTTTAGTATTTTTAACTATGACTTAAGTCCCTTTGATGCTTTATGTTTTGAATTTTTTCGTACATTAATTGAAAAATATAATACCATTTTTTACTTCAGTCATCTATTAAAATATAGTATTAAAAAGTGTATGTATACTCAATAGGCTCAAGTCAACATAAACCAATTTGACAATTAGACCAAATATTTTTTGTTTGAACAAAAGGATTTAAATCTTTATTTATACCCTTTTTTCAAATAAAATGTACATAATATTGACTTGAGGTGATTTTATTGTGGGTATAACATGTGTGAAAAAACATACACTTTAGCCCACTTTGGCCAAAAAATTAAACAAACAAAAAAGTACCACAATAAAAAGTGTGAAAAATGTTGCCCACATAATTTGACAAGTACTTTTAAATAGAACCAAAGAATTATTCTCAAAAAAAAGAAATTTTAAAAATATCCTGAATATCAGTACTAATACAAAAAAAAAACTTAAGTTACTTCTAGTTAGTATTAAGAATAAACTCTCAATTTTTTTCTGCATATTTTTAGAGTCGATATACTATAGTCAAATTAAAGGTATTGGACTTTACTCTCTTAAATATACATGTAAAAATAATGTCATATATAGTATTGTATTTTAAAACAACATTTACAGTACACTAATAGAACAATTTTGGTTAAAAGAAACATCTATTATGAAATAACTTTGGCGCTTAACTTAAATACTCCATATACATTATTTTACGAGGTACCTATAACAAGCCGTCAAATATTTCCATTATTTTAAGGTTTTATGTACCTATATGTAATGCACTTTCTTACATGTTTGTTTTCTAAATAAGATAATTTGTAAAATTATACGTTTATACAATTACAGTATTATACTCGTTTTCTGTAAATAAAATTTTTCCTATACTAAAATTCTAATTCAAATTCAGGCTAGTTCATTTAAGCTCGAATACTCTTAAATTCCTATATATATTTTTAATTTTTTTCAAAGTTTAAAATGTATATATTTCCAAATAAGTATGAACACAACTAATAAATTCATGTTAATATAACATTGACTTGTAGCTTCCTAATGGATTATTGAATCAAATATAATAGTAAAATGAATTTTTTTAAGCATAATAAATAAATTATAGTCTAGGTTAACTCTTCGTGAAATTTTATAAAACAATATGTATTAAAGTATTTCATTTTTAGATTTCGGGAACTTAACTAACTTATTTTAACTGTATATAAATACCTACTATTTTTAAGTCCTATGTTCACCGAAAACTAGATAAATATCGAAGTTACACATAAAATGATTAATCTAAATATTACTATTTATAATATAAAATAATATAATTTTTAACATATTGTTAAATAGATACAAGATGTAAAATTAGAAAAGTTAATGTGAACGAAATCCCTTGATTGCGAAATGTAGATCTAAAGACAATCCCCCTCCCCCCACTGATCCATCTACACCAGTCTAAAAATATACCTATGCCACTGATTACTCGTTCAATATTTTTCTTTATTTTTCTTATTTTTGTTCCTACTGACAAGATCATGATTTTTGAACACAGTTATAAATTTTTCGAATCAATGTCGATAAATTTATTATAGTGATCATAGGTATATACATATATATTATATGTATGGTTTTCGATCGTGCTTTGGCATTTTTGAAAACGCTCGAAATTCAATCGACAATGTGCTCATAACGTATGTTTTTTTGTAAATGATATTTTTGACCCATTTCATACAATTTTGTACCGGCGAATATAAGTTATTATCGTTTGTAGTTTTTACGCGTGAAATCGGCCTACACGTCATTTTTCATTTGGTTTTTTTCCAATCGCATTACTACTAGTAAACGATTCGTGTTTGTAAAAAAAAAAAAAAAAAAAAACTATAATAATAATAATAATAAAAACACCATAAAATAGTGTTTTAAAACGCCAATTTTGTTTATACGCGTTTCTTATTGGGAATATATTTATTATATATATCTATACCTACATACATATTTGCGTATGATACATTATAAATGTACTGAATAATATTATATTTCGTATACAAAAAAAAAAAACAAATAAAATAAAAATAAAATAGAATTAATATACAAAAAATATATTTATGAGTTTTTTTGTTTATTGTTTTTTTTTTTTTTTTTTTTTTGTTTTTTTAAAATTTATTTCATTTAATATTTTTTAAATTAAATATTTAAATATTGTTTTTATTTTATATT
>JAIPRL010004193.1:0-40331 GCA_025469235.1 Pemphigus obesinymphae
GGCTGTCTTTCATTTCTTTTATTTGTTTTTCTATTTCCTCCTGATAAGCCCACGGTAGTCTATATGGTCTAATATTAATAGGTTTCACTAAACGCGGAGTGTTAATAGAATGTGTGACTACATCGGTCGACGTTAAATAGTCTCCCTCTAAGAAAAATAGATCTGCGTAGTTACTACAAAGTTCGGATAAATTATTACGTTCCTCTACGTTAAAATGGTCTGTGTTAATTGTTTCTTTCAAAATGTTAATTCGGTTTTTGTTTTCGCCATGGGATTGTGTTACAAAAATATGTTCGTTATATGGTTCCCATTGTAAGTTACTTGTTGTTAATTCGTCAATAATAAATGGTTGCTCCGAAATATTTATAATATTACTAACAATATTATTACCTATTACCGGACTTATACTATTCGCGATTATAACGTCGTTGTTGATATCTTGATTTTTTATAGTTACCGTAGAATGGTCAATAATCTCGTCTTTTTTTTTTTTTAATAAAACACAGTTGCTGCGCGGCGGTATTATTATTGGTTTTGTACAAGTGTTTTGTATTTCAGGAATAACAAATAATTCTTGGCTAAGGTCAAGAACTATCCGGTTTTCCTTCAAAAAGTCGCGTCCTATTATACCTGCCTCAGGAATGGGGAAATCGTCGCGTACGACATCGAATTTTGTTTTAAAATCTGCCCCATCTATGTTCAATACTGAGTTACTGTCCTATACGTAAAAACTGGTATTGAATTAATTCCCTTAATATCTCGTTTTTTACTTTCGTCTACTATAACATGTCCGTTTAACGATGATAGATTAACGACACACATATCTGCACCGCTATCTACTAAAAATTTTATTGTTGTAGGTTCAAATTCTTGTGAATAACAAGTAACGTGTTCTTTTTCAATATTATGCGAAATAATTCTAACATGATTATCTTTTAATTCGTTTACTGATCGACTATTTTGAGTTCCCGAACTTTCTCCTAATTGTTCCTTCTTCTTTTGTTCGTTAAATTTACGTTTTCTACACTCACTAATATCATGATTCTGTCTTTTGCAATATTGGCAATATTTTATGCTTCCCTCCTGAATATTCTCTTTTAAATTCGACTTTCGGTTCACGATTTGGATTTCTATTCTCGCTCGATCGGCATTCGTTACTGTAATGACCTATTTTACCGCATTTATGGCATTTAACATTAGTTTTTAAATTTTTTCCTTTATCAAATTTGTTATTAGTCCCCCAATTCTTTTTAGGTTTTTCAAATGTTTTTTCTCTTCCATAGCGATTAATGTTACATGCTTTTAAAATAATTGGAATTGTAAAATTTATACCAGTGATAAAAACACTCAGAGCATGTGCCTGTATAGTACTAGCAATTATCGCTGACTCGCTAGGAGTTTTATTCGCGGTAAGTGCATAAGTCAATTCGTGATAAGTTTGTTCTATCCGCGTAGAAAACTGTTTAACCGATTCGTTTTCGTTTTGTCTCATAGAACTTAATTGCATTTGTAAATAGGTAATTGAATGTGCCGTACCAAAAATAGTCCGAAAATGTGCTTTTAATTCATCCCAAGTCGTGATTTCCCTATATCTAACGGCTTCAGCTGCTTTTCCCGACATTTGTGCAATTATGGCTTTTAAAATAAATGGTTTGAGCGCTGGACTTACGCTTTCTAATACGAAGTTGCATTTCGTTTCGAAGGTGTGTAAATCTGACGTGGTCCCCCCCGCTAAACGATGGAACCAACGAGATCGCACCCTCTAGTAAATTTTCGGCGGCCAATATGTTTAAAAGGTTAGCAGTCGTTGAACTGTTTGGTCTAAGAGTTTGGTTAAGGTTAATTAAGTCACTAGTGTCAGTCAAATTTGTTGTATCTACTGTAGTACCTAAATTCGAATCTTCCTTAGATTCGTCGTTGGAGTTCTTTTCTGGTTCAAGACCTTTACTCCTAGTAAACATCTACCTAATTTTAGACTTCCAGATGTACATGAGTATTATAAAAATAACTTACATTAGTGGTTCGGCCATGTTCTCAGTAAAGTTGAAAAAAAGTTGAAGTTGTCAAAAAAAAAAATGTTGGTCTGCTGGGCTCAGGTTCTATGGTTCTCGAATACTGAAATCGTCACCGTCTAGAGTATCCTGATCAGCGTTTGAATTATTTGTAGTGACTTGATGATCTAGCTACGAAACTGCTGGCGCGTAGACCAATATACTGGATATTGGGTTTCGGCGGTAAACGAGGAAAGTGGTTCGTCGGTGGGTGTCAAAGTACTTGTCCGGATTAGCTTCGAAAAACGTTGCCGGAGTTTTTTCCTTTGAAGTAGTATAACCCCACACCTGACACCAAAATATCGTATGTAGCGACCCGGTGTTCGAAACACAAAGTTGGTGTCCCCTTGTGTCGGACACGACGTTGCTACCTACTACTACCTTTGATTGACGAAGTCAGTAGTCCACTTTCCGTAGGTTCGTCGTAATTGAAGTTGAGGTTTGTAAATAAATAAACACTTAGAATTGTGGTTAATTATAGGTGTTTATTATCGTTGGGAGTTAGTTTTAATTAACAAAAGTTAATTGTACAAGTTAAGAAATTTGAAGACAGAGTGTAAGCTCTGCCTGAGATTAGAATAGTACACACGTCGTTGGTATGTCGCAAGGTGAGCCCGAACGTACGTATGCGTGAAATACAAAGTAAAATCTTAATCTAACTAAAAACTAACAACACTCTCGTATTTAAGTACGAGTGTTTTCGTAGATCTAAGGTGGAGAGACGGGATAGGAAAAGGAGGCTCCTATTGGTCCGTCTGTATACGAGGGTGAGGTTGTTTTCGACTTATTGACGAAAACAATTTCTTTGGCATTGGAATGTCGTTTGTTAGTTAAAAGTATATAGTAAAAATGTGTTTTCTGTAAATGAACAACAACAAGGCGAGGGTCATCTGCATGAGAACCCGTCTCCGTATATTTAGGATGAAATGAACTCCCGTCGGATCGTCTTGTTATTGTATACTTTCACCAGGTGTTTTTAACACATAAAAATATTCAAATATTTAAAATAAGAATTTAAAAAAAAACACCCGACGAGAGTATTACGTATCATTGTCCATGTAAGTAAAATAATATAATTAATAACAGGTATCTGGGATTACTACACTATTCTAACTCATTTGTAAATTCTACTGTTCTATTTAAATTGAAATATTGAAATATATATTAAAAAATTGAAAAATAATATTACTGTCTCAAAAAGTATTCAAAATACTTTAATAAATAGTATTATACTATTGTAAAGTATTGAACTTTCCCCGTTTGAAGGCTTCACTGGTTGACATTTAGTTTAAAATTGTGGGTTCCCATAAGAACCCATGTAATTTCTTATCAGTGTCCATTCTGCTTTCTTCTATTCTATGGTATAGGTACCTATTATATTTGTGTTTTGTATATTTATCTACTATTGTTTAGATATAACATTATATAACATTATAGATATTAACAATTATGATAATTATAGATATAATTTATTTAAAAATTAATAATTAAAAATATTTGAGTTATTTCCAAGTAAAGGTGTCAAGGAATCAATAATTGAAGAAATATATTAAAAATATATGGACGAGAATACTTTTATAAATAAAATTAATACATATATAATTATCTACATTATATTTTAATACTATTATAATTATTTTACAAATTATATCGTAGGTATACCTTTGTTAGGTTGTTAAATTACATTAAAACAATATATTTAGATGAATTAAACATTTAATATGTTTTAAAATACATTAAATTAGACAATATATATTGGTGTTGAGTTACTTGTAGAATTATTTTTATTTAGACAATATACACTGATTTTACACATAATATTACATATTTGATACGAGTTAATATTGATAAACGGTAGTTAAGTTTTAAGTTATCATATTTTGTATGAGAATAAATCAAATATATTAAAATACATTTTATAGATCAGATTTTTATATTTTGAAATTATAATATGTGAATTTCGGTTACTGTCGGAATTTCAGAATGTTAGGTTATGTTTCAAACTCACTCCAGGAAAACTGTTTTACCACCGTTTTATATAGACTTATAGTAATTTTATTTATTTATTTTTATTTTATAAATCTATATGTTTTAATGTTATGTATTTAATCGCGAATACAGACGTCGATTATTTAGTGGACTGTATTAAATTTAAAAATTAATACCACAATTATTATAATATAATTTAATTCGTTTTAATGATTTTTTAGAAAATAATTATTATTATTACAAACATATAATTGCGGCGATTTAATGTGACGTGTATACAACGAAAATGTACGAGCGACTGATTGCGACTAACAACCGGAGTGCGCTTTTCCTGAAAAGATCGATAATGCACTCGTGGCTTATCACAATCAGACGATAACATTTCAAAATTCTACATGAATGCCCTTTAGAAAAGCATTTTTCAACATAAGTAACTAATATAATTAATAAAAAAAAATGTATTAACCCACATCATTAAGGACAAAAATTACATTTTAATTAATAGTATAAATAACAGTAAATAAACAATAAATTTATAAATATAGAAAATAAATAAATAATACATTAAAGAATAAATAAATAAACTTTTCATTTCATGATAGCCACATCACCACATAAAGTATAACATTTATATATATTTACAAAAAAAAATAAAAAAAACAGAAGGGAATAGTTAATTTAAATTGAATCATTCATCGTCAATGGATAATGGACATAACAATCGAACTGCCCTTTTTGTTGAACTGACCCTAATATCCTTACAATGTATTGTCAATGTTATCTGTATTTAATACAAGTTGTATAACTTCTGTTGAGTATAAGTGTCTTTACATTATAAGTATTGAATGTTAAACAAACTGTATATGGATTTATAGTTTATTGTTTAATATACATTTAGATTAAGAAAATTAGCACGCTCATATCTGTTTAGGTGTTCTTAAGAAAAGTAATGGAAAAGTTAAATACTAACCTATAGATAGTACCATTTAAAACGAATTTTTTTAACAAATAAATTCTTTACTCCAAACCTCCAAATCAATTTTTTATTTTCGAGTAGTTGCTTCCAGGAAAAAAAAAATAAACATCATTATATAGCTATTAAATTCCTTGCTAAAATAAAAATAAAATAATGTATGATTGTAAAACCAATTTGTTTGCTAAAAATCTAAAGACAATAAATATTCGCAATATTATTTTATTTAATCATTATCGACTACTCTGTATTCATATTATTCAAACAAAAAAATTGATTATAATTGATTACAATTTAATAAATAGGCGCATTGATATTTTTGTTTCAGGGAATTATTTACAATGTGGCAGAAAGTAATATTACTATTATGGAAAAGTTTACAACTTCGAAAAAGGCATTGGTTGAATACTATTATAGAAATAATATTACCAAGTATATTAGTTTATGCCATGTGTTACATTAAAACAAAAAATGAATTTGGAAGAAATGGTCAAACTATACTAAACTCAACTTCTGAAAAAGGATTGTTTAATTATTTTGATGATATAGGTATGGAAATAGTATGTTATACTCTAAATACATCAGAAAATCAATTTATGAAAGAATTTCGAGAAAAATTAAATTCGAGTTACATTACTATTCAAAAAGCACAGAATGAAGATGAAATAATTAAAAAAATAACAAAAAAAGAAGTTTATCTCTCAATTGGAATTATTTTTAAGGAAATTAGAAAATTACAAGTTTTTAAGTACAAAGTCATTCTAGGAATTAATACAAAGAAATACAAAAAATTTCCGATCAAATTATTTAAGGAAGTTACTATGCCTCCATTATATAAAACTCCAAAACATTTGAGAAATTTAGATAATACAAAGCACTTTGAATTATTTATGCTTTTACAGTTAACATTAAATAAAGCATTTATTAGTTGGAGTACTCCAGCTAACAACAGTCTAAATATAAATGATTATAATTTACAAATTAAGCCACAACCTTGTACAAGTTTCATAGGATATGATAATTTTCAGGAAACATTTCAGTATATCATTCCTACATTAACAATTATATGTTTTTTACTTGTGTGTCCATATACAATACATAGAATATCTGAAGAAAAAGAATCTGGTGTAACAGAATTAATGAAAATGATGGGTCTTAAATCTTGGATGATATGGACTGGATGGATATTGCACAACTCAATTACATATGCCATATCAATTACAATTATCACTTATCTTTTTTGTAATGAAATATTCTCAGGCTATGGAAAGTTGTTAATCTATACAAATCCATTACTATTGTGGATATTTTTAGCAATGTATATAGTCACTCAAACATTTTTTTCTTTTGCGATTTGTAGTTTATTTAATACACCATTAATCGCTTTAATGGTTGGAGATTCCACATGGTTCTTATCCTATATTTTACCAATTGCTTTTATGAAACCATATACAAGTATTACAATTAAATTATTTCTTATGTTATTTCCAAATGTTGCAGTAATAAATGCGTTTACAGCTATATCCTTACTCGAATCTAACAGACAAGGTCTTCAATTGACCACTCTATTTACAACTGGAAAGGAATATAACAATATTTCTGTTGGTTTTGTTTTATTTATGTTTATTTTTGACTGCTTATTGTATGGATTTGTTGCTTGGTATTTTGATGCAGTGATGCCAGGAAAATACGGTATTGCAAAGCCAGTTAATTTCTTCTGTAAATGGTTCAATAAAAATACTGAAAGTTTTGATATGGTGTCTTATAAAATCGACAGTATACTTTTTGAAAATCCTCCTTATGGATATGAAGTCGGTATTAGTGTAAATAATTTACATAAATGTTTTGGAGATGTTTATGCAATAAACGGAGTTAATTTGAACTTGTATAAAGGACAAATTACGGTTCTTTTGGGTCATAATGGTGCTGGAAAAACAACATTTATGTCCATTCTTACAGGTATTTTATTTTAACTTATATATTTCATAAATATTTAATTACTAAATTAATTGATCTATGCTATAACAGGGTTTTTGTCTTCATCGTATGGTAGCGTCCAGTTTAATGGAAATGATTTATTTAGTAATATTGACCGATTAAGAGAATATCTTGGGTTTTGTCCACAACATAGTTTACTTTTTTCTCATTTAACAACACAAGATCATTTAATATTTTTCGGTATGGTGCGTATTAATTATGTACGATTACTACGTACAATATATAATATATAACGATATTATCATCTTAGTACACAATAACTAGTTAAACTAAATAATGAAGAGTCGTTTATTGTGTACTGAAGATGATAACATTTTTATTGAAATATATATATACAAAATAAAATACATAATAGTTTTGTGGATTTGAGTTTTTTTCATTTTGTAAGAATAATATCCACAAGTATTCTAAATCGTAATTATATTTCATTATTGTACTTTATTTTAGCTAAAAGGATTGAAGTTAGAACATGCTAAATCTGAGAGTATGAATTTGCTTAAACACTTAAATATATTACAAAAGAAAAATGAGCTGGTAGATAAACTATCTGGAGGAATAAAAAGAAAATTGTCACTTGCAATCGCATTAATAGGTAGTCCTGAAGTAAGTACTTAATAGTATTACTATTTATCCTATTTTAAATGTAACAATATCAGAGCATAGAGACAAGATATATTTATTCTTCATGTGTATAACTACACATTTCTAGAGACACTAGTTTTATATGATTACTAGTTGAATTACCCAGCTTCGACCTTTTACACATGTTACCTTCATTTTATATCTTTTTTTATTGTCTATTAGTCTCAGATATACCAACATCCATATTTGTACATATACATAAATAAATACAAATTCTTCATTTTAATATACACATATTTGAATATATATTTACTACCGTTACAATAAATATCAAATATTAAGTAAAAATGTAAACGGTTATAATTAAAAGTTAGTCATTGGGGGTGAATGGTTTTTTCTTACAACATTTTACTAAATTATGAGTAATATATAATATATATATATTTTAATGCTATTATTAATAATTATTTATATATAGGTACTTATCTTAGATGAACCAACATCAGGAATGGATGCCGAATCACGAAGAGCAGTGTGGGATTTAATTTTGGTATGCTAAACTATATAAGTACTCATTTCTAATCAAAACCTATTTTTTAAGATTGAGACAAGTATATATTTTAAGAATTGTGAGAAGCAGGTATGTAGATGTGTAGAAGTAAATTTGTTTTCGGTACATTCATTTTGTCTGATATTTCTATGCAGTAGCAAACTAAACTATAGTAAGGTACGCCAAAAACCTTTCCAAAATACAGGGAATTAAAAATTAGTAATACATATGGATATTTTGCGAAATTAAAGACGTTATACGACTTTCATAAACCTAGAAACAAACATAATTAATGATTAAAGAATAATTAATATTAATTAAAATACAATTATGCATAATCCATAACAATTTTCAATTACAAAATAAAAGTTTTGTATAAAAGAAAATTACAGTATTGAGAAACATTTTCACCAGACATTTTCATGTATAGTTTTGAAATTAATATTAATAATACTACATTCTATCCTACTCTCACTTTAAAACTATCTTCAATACTCAGACACTAATCTAATCCAAAACATTTTATGGTTTTCCCTACACCATTGACTTCACGTCAGTTGGGTAGACCCACACATATAACTGATGGAATGGCAATCGCAGCTGCTGTCCAGCTGTTACAGTTCATCTCATTTTTTTAGGTTATCTCTACACCTAAGTATGTAATTTCCTCTTACTCATTTTAAAGGCCCAACTTATTTTGCGCAGATTAAACTCGCAAAATGTTTTCCGTGTACATTTGAACACCTTAAGTATATACAATAACCGTATACCAAAATGCTAGCGTCTGCGAATCCATGTACTTGAATGTTGTAATTTTGAGTACCTAATAGTGATTTGACGTTGTTTTTTATTATTTAAAAATAGTAAATCCTTCTTATAATTATGCCATTTTTCTTGTACACTGTCCGGTACAAGTTCAGACCAATTTATTTGGTCTTTCCATAAGCTTTGTAATATTGATTTTATGCGTATTATTATAGGTCTAATTAAGCCCAATGGGTCATATATACGAGCAATATCGGATAAAATTTCGCGTTTTCTAATACGTGTTTGTTTTGGGCAATCAATGTTACTAACGAGTTTGTATTGAAAATATTATCTATGCTCGAGTTCCATTATTATCTGAGAATTTTGGTCATCGTATTATTTACGTATTGTATGTCAGTGACCTTATTTTCATTTTCACGGTAACGTACGTTATCGATTATACCTGGATCATTTGAAAACCATTTGCCTAATTCTAAACGTGCCATGTTTAATATTGTGATAAGTTGTCGCGTAGCACGATAGCTGCTTGTTTCGTTTCAGCGCAACCTAAAAAATCATTCATATAGAAATCGCGGGCGATTGTCAGGGCAATGTCCAGATAATTGTTTTGTTCTAACTCGGATAATTTTTTCAAAGACGCTGTTGCCAAATACGATGCCGGTACGGTACCATAGCTAATGGTATTTAATTGATAGGTTTTTATCGTATCATTTATATCTTCTTGCCATAATATAAGCTGAAAATTACGGTGTTTATCGATAATATTTATTTGGCGATACATTTTTTTTTTTATATCAGCCCTCACTCCCGTTTCTATCATAGTCGAGGCGTCAAATATGACACGTAGTTTCGTTGTAAGACAATTGTGATTTATGACACCATGATGCGCTAAATAACACATACTTCCAGGTATATCTATTTCTTCATCATTTACATACTTCATACAATTAAAATTATCGTACTCACGCATAAATTGTATGTATTGCGATTTAAATGTCGGATTTTTCTCAAATCGACGTTTGATTGCTAACAGTCTGCGTTTTGCTATAGTATATGATTTTCCTAATTGAGTTATATTTTTGCGAAACGGTAATTGTACAACAAATGTCCATCCCTACTTACGGTATTATTAAAATGGTTACAACATGCCTTTTCTTCATGTGTATATGGATTTGGGGTGTTATATTCTTTTATTTGCCAAAACTGACGCATCAGATTTTCTAATTTGCTTGAATCCTCATATTTGATATTTTCCTTAACACACGTAATGGTTTTTTTCATCGTTTGTCTTGTCTGGAATCAAATCCGACACTTCAAATCCAAATTTGGTTTCTTGGTAGATTGAACCTTCGACACATGGTCGGTACTGTTTTGTGCCAATAATGTCGTAAAAATGCGCAGCACCTAATAATCTGCCAATTTTATTTGGAATATTAAAATACGGATCAGCTAAAGTAACATTTTTAGGCTGCAAAATCTCATTAGAAATAACTTTCATTGGCAGATCGCCGGTTATTTTTGCTACCGTTAACGTTTGCGTATTTACTTGAAAGGAATTTATATTAGATCGTATGCTTACATAGGCAGCAGATGTGATATCCTGTTTAGTTTTACTGATTCCACTATGCGGTCAAATTTTTAAACCTAAATAGTGTACCAGCTCCGTGGTAATGAATTTCTTCATTGAAGCCGAGTCTAATAATATTCTCGCGCGAACTGCTTTTCCGTGCAGGCCGATGACCATTACTACGGTAGTGGCTAATAACACGCGGTCTACACCAGTATTAACGTGCGCGGTCGCTGATCTCGTCATCGTATCAGCTAACGTACCTACTACTATTTTTGTCTACCTCTTGATTTTGTTCAACGTCCGTTTCTTCCGTTATTTTTAAATTGGGTTTCACGCATTTGAAACAATATCGAGAAAAACACTTTCCGTCATGTTTTCTTAAACATACCTTACAAAGTTTAAGTTTTGTAATTTTGTCTATACGTTCGGCAATTGGCAACGCTATGAATGTTGGACATTTGTATATCGTGTGCGATATACTACATAAAAAGCATTTTATCGTAGCTGCGGAACGAACGACGCGCTATATTTTTGTCTGTGTTTTAGACCATTTTTTTTCACCGTACTTACTTCACTTTCTCTTATACCTTACACGTTCTTCATATTTATATGCTGCGATGCTTCGATTGACTCAAGTATTCAGAAACGTTCTTCTAGAAATTGTATTTACTCGATTACTGGTGTGACCGTGTCTTTCGACGATTTTATTTCCCATTCTTTACGACAATCTTCGTCCAACTTTGCGCAATTAATATACGATAACATTAGACTTCACTGAACTGGACGTTGACCTAATGCTTCAAGCGCTTTCATATTACTATTTAACGTATCAACAAATTTACTTAAATATTTTGATGATGCTCCCTTTATTGTTGGTAAATTTACGATATTTCTTACGCGGGTTTGTATTAACATTTTTTTATTATCAAACCTCTGTATCAAACTAAGCCATGCAGCCTCATAGTTTACTTCGATCGTCTCTAGGCGTTTTATGCAATCTTCCGCATCTTATTTTAGAGATGATCGCAAATAAAAAAATTTTTGTATCTTCGTTAACCTTTTATTTAAATGAATCAACGCCGTAAATACATCATAGAATAATGACCATTCTTCATAATTTCTATCAAATACTGGAATATTTAACGCTGCCAACTTCACCATAGCCAGTGTTTGAGTAACTTAATTTTCCTCTTTTTCTTGTTTGAGTTCCCCTTCCTATGATATATTAACCAATTTTTCCCCTTCGGCTACAGTTTTAAAATAATAGTTTTCGGACTCTATCCTATATGAAAAATGTTCACCTACATTTTGTGTCTCATCACACATTTTTTTTGTTGCCATTGGTGTTTGTCGGAATTTATTCCAAGTATCTTTAATTATTATTCTTCTTATTTCGATCTGCTTTAGATCACGCGTTTCGTTTTGGATGTACGTCCAAAACCATGTCATTGCTGCCTCTGGTTGCCCTCAAAGCAATATTAATGCTGAATATAATTCCGTTATATTATTATCAATTGGAAGAAGAAAAACCAAGCAATAATAATAATAAATATATAACAACGAAGTAGTTACCTATATTGATTATATCGATTCTCGCTGTTTGCTGATATAATTTTCAACTACTAAAATGCTGATTTCGATAAGCCCGTAATTATCTCCACTACGTGTACGCGCCTACAACCTCTAGGAAAACTTAATGCCGCCCTATATCTGATTTATATTTAAGATAGGGATTTTTTTAGGAACGAACTCTCTTTCTTATTTCTTTTTTCTTGAAAAGTTCCCAAACCTTTTCGTCGATGGGCTGCTTCCACTGCAATTTTACCCACGCACTACTACGCTTTAGTCCAAATACTATACGCGGAACTAAATTTTGACAAATCTCTTCTATGACACTCTTTCGCACACTCTAATACGCTATGTATAGTTCAAATACTATACTTGGAACTAAACTTTGTTAAGTCTCTTTGATAAAATTTCGCACTCTCAGGAAATCGACATGGTTTTTAATCCGGCTTTTTGAGAGCTCGGTGTCGTGCGCTCACAAAAAACCGACTAACTTACTGGTCACAGTGCCGAGACAGTGCGACACGATGTACGGCTCATCAACACGATCGATGAGTATGACATCTACCTACACAGGTTTACATTAATTTATATACTTACAATAATATGATGTGATAGTGGCTTTGTCGCCAACACCGAACAAACGCTATTATCATATTTATATAAAAATTAAATTCATCGAGGAAGAACAGAAACTTCTAGTTTATAATATCGATACGCCTGATACGGTAAAAAATAGACACTGAGCGCTTTTTCCAATTACCGTTAGATTGTTAATCCTGAGTAGTTCGGGCTACGGAAAAACAAATTTAATATATTTCATGCTCGTTAATGAAAACGGTCTACAGTTTAAAAACGTATACATATATTCTAAAACGATAGAACAGGCTAAATACCAATTATTAAAACGTATTATTAGCAAATCGAAGGTGTTGACATATTCACATTTTTTGAAAATGACTTGGTTATTTCACCTGAAAAAATTTTACGCAACTTTGTGTTTATCATGGATGACGTCATCAGTGAACAACAAAAGATAATAAGAGAATACTTTTCCCGAGGAAGACATAATAATGTTGATATTTTCTATCTGGTACAGAGTTATTCAAAAGTACCTAAGCAGTTGATACATGATAACACAAATTTAATCTTTTTTTTTTTTTAAACAAGATGAAACAAACTTGAAACATGTATATAATGAACACTGTTCCAGAGATATAACTTTCACATAATTTAAACATTTTTATTCGAGGTCAAGGTTAGGAAGAATTTGTCAGACATTTATTAAGTAAAATAAATAAATTTCCAACACTTGATCGTTAGTAATTAATATTAATTTATTAACACACTAAACAGATATTGAACACACTTAATTCGAAAACATTACAGACCCAAAAATCTTAAGTACAAAAAATACACAATATTCGCTCGGGAATTCACGGATATAGTATGTACGTAAATTCGGAAATGCGACTCGCTTGGCAATGATTGATCGTGTCGAGTGCCTAGGTCGTCTAAAATCAGTCCGTGTTGGACTTACTTATGTTACCTTCCTCAATGAAAACCGGCGTAGACTCCCCCAAAGTCCATTAAATTAATAGGTTGCGGCGAAATCTCGAAAACGCACGTACTCACGTTTTCGAATAATCGCTGTTTTGAATACTGTCGAACCCCTTTTATGGTCTTTTACACCCTTTGAGGGCTAGGCCCGTATGTTTATTTATGGTTATACGTGACTTTGTTCCCTCGGAAATTCTTAGTATTTGTTCTGTGGTTTGACTTATTATTTTAAAACATATTTATAGTACATTTTACTTCTTCGTAACAGTAACGTGTTGAAAACGAGACCGGTTTTTTGTTTGTTGTTATATGCAAGGATAATGAACGTTATAAAGGTATCGTCTAGGATTTAATACATTTGTAGTTATATAACTACCATCTCAACTTCCATCTATATCATTTATAGTTTAATCATGGACGAGTGTAGTTAAGTATTAAAGGAAATAATGAAAGCCAAAGAAAATATTAAACGTAATTTTAATTTATTAAAATGGTGAAGCCAATACTGGGTTATTAGTCGAACATACATTGAAACAATGAAACATATTATAGAGTCGTTAACTGAAATATCACAGAAAAAAACCAGAAAAATATAATACGTTTGAACCGAAAATTTATAAAGAATATTCTAAAGAACCAATTTTTGAAGATTTGTTCATTGAAAATAGTTTTTCAATCGATCAAAAACCGAATAACGAATTGAGATTCCAACACTGGTTTAAGTCTAGCGCTAGAGATAAAATATACGGTCCGAATAAAATTATTGATCGCGAAGATATTTTACTTGGAAATAAAAATATCGAATTTAATGAAGAAAATATATTAAGTTTTGAAGATCAGTCTTATTCACTAACGCCAGGGATTGAACATCTAATATTTTCGAAAATTTCAAAATTATATACACCTCATGATCTGGTGTCATATAAACATATTCTCATTCAAAAATCAGCAGATCCAACTGCAAACGGCTCAAGAATTAGAAAAGGTGGATCCAATTATGAAACTATTATTGAAAAACTATTTCTGTCCGGTGAGATTATAAAATATGGTGGTTTGAAATTACAAAAACACAATTTAGTATACTGGAACATCCGAACGCGCTTATCGATAGATTACGGTTACTATTGGCATCTCAAGCTGCAGTTAATACAAGTATTTAAACGAGATATTGGCGATTTTTGAAGAGTTATAATAATATATATTATATATAATTAATATAATAATATAATGGTATAATAAATAATATTCCTAATGTTTAAACGAGAAAAAGCGAATGAACTCCACAAGCCAGCAAGAAAAAATTATACCAGATGTACAGTTAATGTTTATGGAAAAAATTATTTATGGTAAGCAGACTTGATCGAAATGTCGTATTCAAAACAAAATAAAGGTCACAAATATATTCTAGGTGTGATCGACTGTTTTACGAAATTTGGGTGGGCCATCCCCGTCATATCTAAAACTGCCTCTAAAATCTGCATAAAATGCATAAAATATTAGCTCATCGCTCACCAAAATTATGACAACTCGATAATTGAAAAGAATTTTATAATAAAATATTTGTCACGTTATTTGCAAAGTGTGGAATAATTAAATATTGTACATATTCCCAACGAAGGCATGCATTATCAAGCGGTTTAACCGTACATTGAAAACTAATATTTATAAAGAATTTACTTTTCATGGTTCAAATAAAAAAAAAAAAGTAGGTGATAACGTAAGAATTAGTATAAAAAAGGCTATTTTTTCAAAAGTTTCTTTGGAAAACTGGACAACAGAAGTGTTTGCAGTAGTAAAGTAGATAAAACGTTACCGCCAACATTTCAGTTACAAGATTATTCTGAAAGACCTATCGCTGGTTCTCTCTACTCAGAAGAAATGAGCAAGACAAATTATCCACACGATTATTTAATCGAGAAAATCATAAGGAGAAACGACAATAAAGTATTTTTCAAGTGGTTAGGATTTGATACAACACATAATACTTGGATTAAAGTGATATTATAAAATAGTTACAGTCTATTACAATCATGAACATTGAACGTGTTTGGAAGTTCAGCAGCTGGAGAGATAAAAAAAAATATTACTTATCTTGAGATAAGCAACTACATATGACTGTTATCTAGAAAACATTACCGAATTAAAAAATAAAATATATATTATTGAAATTAGTGTAAACTATACTGAAAAATATTTTATTGAAGTTATAACCCTATTACATACATAAGATTCAGAATATTATAAAATCAGTAGTGAAATAACCACGGAAGAAGAAAGTCGTGTATAACATTATGTCGTCAGCTATATTAAGGTGCGTTCACACATGAGCGGCTTTTGCCGTTCGGCATGGCCGCGCGGCCTAATTATGACGTCACAAAATAATTTTTCCGCGGCATTCACAGTGCCGAGCGGCAATAATTATTGTACATATTATTATTGTTGAGTCTTTCCAACTTAAATGAAAATAAATTGGGTTGTATTAGTGTTCCAAAATTTTCATTTTCTTTGCGCCCGAATACGATTTTTGTTTAAATACAAAAGCGCAATTGCAAGCACAGCATCTTTATTGGATGATATTTTGAAGAAGACTGCTTCAGAATGTTAGTTCTGTTTAGTAAATTTGTTGAATGCAGCGGCATGTGTGCCGCGTAATGTGGACGGTATTTCGTCGTGTGGCAATTTCGGCAATGAGCCGCGTCGTCATGCTGAGTGGCCTAGGCCACGTATGTGTATACCCACCTTTAGATCTTTAGATATTTAATTAAAAGAATAAATTCAAATAGATATTCACAAAACAGGTGCCAAGTATCTCATAAAATAAATGTCCGTTATCGACACCTAAACTTGGGCTACAAAACACTGGATTTTCAAACATTACTACAACAAACATGAATTCTAGAAAAACAAATAAATGGCTTGAAACAAATTATCATAGATTATTAATGGAGCTTGGTGACGTTGAGTACGAAGAATTCGATAGAATTTTAAATTCGTTGAAATTTGATATCATATACGTTAAAGGCGAACAGAAACAAAAAATGATTATTGAGTTTATTTCACACACTATTGTCATCAATATTGAAGAACTTGGCTTTTCGCAATTAAATCAGTTATGTGCTGAAGAGAATTTGTCTTGCTGTATTTTCTATAAGGATTTAAACCCTAAACAATGTACATTCTTTAAAATTTTTGCCTTAAGAAAATGGTTTATTAATAATAATTGAAAGTGTATATATATTTATTTGATCAAAGATACGTATGTATTATAAAAATTATATTTTTATTTCACAAAATCATCCTAAAATAATATAAATTTAGAAAAATATATTTACATATGTAGGTATATTACAGTTATAGAAAAAATACAAATTTTTAAGTAGGTACATAAAAATTATCGAATTCACAACTCAAAGTCTTTAAGTTCAATGGGTATTACTCTAGCTGTTATTTCCATGGCTATTAATTCGCTGAAAAAATTTAATAAAATTAGTTAAATAATTTAAAAATAGTATTTTCAGTTTAACTTACTCAATTTTTTAATAACCGTGGGCTAATGTATGCACTTGATCCTTGAGTATATATCGTTTGTCATTATGGCTGTTGTAGGTAAGTTTTTTTGATTTTATGGTCATCAGCTGGTGTTTGAATGACCGCATAGACACGCTACAATTCATCATCACCAAACAGATACCTCTTGTGACCTTCAAAATTCATATGGTTATTAACTACGTCATGTCCTCTAATACCGTTCTCCTTGATATTCTTCATGCCCTCAATGTTGTATGCGTATAATTTTGTCCTCAACGACACAAACTTAGTCATTGTTTTACCGTCCGTTTCATTCGAAAACAACCCAGGTATTATTTTAAGCTCTGTGATATAGCATGGATGGTATCACGATATATTGGCTGTATCCATATGGCCAAGCAGGTCAGGACAGGCCAGTAAGTCGACATAAAAATCATCTGTTTTTACATGGTATACCAATGAATCTAGAATAATGATAATAATGATATTAATAATAACAAAAAAAAAAATACTTTACCTGTATCGATATATATATCAATGTAATCGGTTCGTTTTAATGCTTCTTTATAAAGTTGTAATGGTAATCATACATTAATGTTTTGCTAAATTCTAGCACAGCATATTCTACATACATCGGTTTATCGAATTTTACTTTATTTTTCGAAAATGACACAGCAGACAAGTTCTTATTATATGAAGTAGAATGTTTGTCTATTGATCAATTTCTGTATCTTGCTTTCGTTGAATACCAGCTGCATATCTATCCCTTTGTGAACGTTCTTCATTGTATTACCTGTGAATAATTAATAGTAATTAATAACTAAATTAATATTAAAAAAAAAATTAAAAAATTAAAATAATTTTTTTAAAAAAATTACCAAAATCAGCATTTTTTATGAGTTTGTCAAAGTCCTTTTCAAAATTGTTTTCAGCTTTTTTCCTTAGTTCTGTATTTAAACTGATATGTTTGCACAAACACGATGGCTGATTAAACTCTAATACTTAATGAACCTGAAATATAGTAATAACAATAAATAACAAATTAACTAAAAAATTGATAAAAATATATAACTTTTTTATAATTATCTCGTTTGTAATCGCTAACTGTAAATTACGACAGTGAATGATATATCTAGTTTTTTCATCAAATGTAGCCATAAGTTTTTGTACTACCGATCCTGAAGGTTTACTGTTGTTAGATAAAAATGGTAGGTCGTTGTGTTTATCATATAAGTTCTCCGGGTATATGATATCGATTTCGAATATATATCCAATGCTCGAAGTCTCTGTGAGCATGTTTAAACCGTCTAGTTATGGTTGATTTTATTTTAATCCACCATACAGCATGTATTTAAACATATCCAATTCATATAAATTATTAGCTATAAATCAAATAATATTATAACATATTCAAAAGAAATAAAAAAATAATTTAGATACTTACAATTTTGATATACAAGCCACAATTTTGGTTTCGTACTATCGTATTCGGGTGTTGTATAGTTGTTTGCTTTTGCATACTGCATCCTAGCTTGTGTTAGTTCACCTCGTATATCTAAAATTTATAATTATTTAAATATTTTCATTATATTAAAAAAAAAAAAAAAAAAATACACGTTTACCTTTCTCAAACATAAGGAGCATGTCGTAGTCCGTGAGTAGCTTCATTTCCGTATATTTGAGCATACAATCAAACGAGAAACCAGGAGTAGTATAGTAGTGTGAGAGGTCTAAATTATATATTTTTAAGCATATATCTCGGAAATTTTCATAAACATCCGCCAAAAACCTAACATACATCTTCAAATACAACTCTGAATATTCACCCAGTCTTGCACCCGAAATAATACCACACATTTCTTTTTCTTAAAATATATTAAAGCATATAATAAAATGAACGTAATTTATTAAAATTATATAAATATTTACAAAATATTATAATTAATAACCGCGTAAAATAAATATACCTAACAAATAAATAATATATCACGCTGCTGCAATTTTACATTACCTATGCAATTTAGTAAATACCTACCTACTATCAATGTTCAAATACAATTTTTCTTACTTTGAATTTAGAAATCGGCCATAACTTCTATCAATTCATCGTCTTTTATAGCTTCATCCCATATATTAGATGCGTTGTTTGTCGCAGATATATTTTCTGACCTCGTAGATGCGGTTGCCAACGGTTGTCCAACAATAGGTTTATTAGTATACACATTCATATACATTTATACCTATTTATTATATATATATATAAGTTGCGCGTACGGAAAAATAATAATAATAAATAATAATTTAATAATCAGTGATAAGAGATTGCATGTTATACTAATATATGGCGGAAAAAATCATAATAAAAAAAAAAATTATAGGGGTGAAGGTTAAATAAGGACGGCGGTGGTGGCTGTGCTGCAGGTGGTGCAGGTGCTGCGTGTAGCTGGCCCAGAACTCTCTAAACTAAACCTTTTACGGTCCGTGTAATTATTTTCCGGATATTTACAGCATAACGATACGGGCATAATCGACACAACTTTAAGGTACAAATACCGGGAATGAAGACGTTTTAGTCATTTGTCGAATGTCCGTCTTGGACGTGTTTAAACTCGTAGGTTATCTTTATTTCCGGCACTTACAAGAATAATTGATGTTTATCTAGGATTAAAATTATATCTTGAGGAACAGGAAAAATGTCCCAAAATATTGAAATATTTTTTTAATGACGTTTTCCTATAATATGGTATTATTTTGTGCCAAGTCAACTAAAAGTTGTCTGTGATGCTGTGACAAGAATAGAAGTCAAAATATAGACACAAATAACATATCAGAATTAATTGAATATTCATTAGCTGTGTCTGGCAAAATGAAGCTGTAGAGAGAATTTCTTTTATGATTAATGTGGGTTGGACAGAATCGGTTTAATGTTAAAACTATCAAAGCAATAATTATTACAAAAAATTATTTTAAAAACTATTCTTGTAATGAATTGTATCATTTACTTTTAAAAGAAAGAAAGTTAATTAATTTAATACGTTCAGCCCAAAAGTTTACAAAAATAGAAATTGATTAAATATCACCATCAAATTAAAAAAAATTTAAATTATATTTATATTTTATTTATTTTGTATTGTAAAAAGTAATTCATTTTATTTTAATAATCAGTTAATTATTCCTATAAAAAGTAAAATGTTAAAAGAATTATTTGTTTACAATTATATTTTTTTTTTTTTTTGCTTTAATGGTTCGCCACAAATAATTTATATTGAGTGACTAAAAAAGATAATTATAAAAGGCGCGTTTCGTTTTTTTTTTTTTATAAATATGGTCACCCTAATCTAAAGGATTTTAATGGAATAAATATTTAAATGCCATTTAACAGAGAGAGGTGCCATATTAAAATTTCAACTAACTTAGCTCCTTAACTTTCTATTAAAGATAGGTAGGAGTGTCAAATACATTTTGAAAACTTATATAAATTCAAACAAATTACTAGAATTCAAAACCGGCAATCAATTTTTCCTGAAAATTGGTTATAAATCCCCCTTTTTTTAGAACAAAAAACCGATTCCCATTTTTATTTTTAAATCTAAGTAGTGGAATCGGTAACCGATAACTGAAAATTATATTTTGGGGTTTTAAATTTAACAGTAATCGTTTTATGTCATTTCCGGTAATTGTATTAGAACCGATAACCCCATGTTAACCCATGTTGAAAGTAATAAAAAAATAAACGCTAACCCTTCTCCAAGGTGAAAAAAAAATTATTATTTATATATTATTATATTATTAATATTAATTGTTTTATTTATTATACCTTCATCATTTTTACATAGAATATTTATTTATAACAATTTAACCATTATTTTATATTACCTTATACCTATTATTCTATGACATTTAATTATTACATTTTAATAGTAGGTACATGTGTATATAGTATACATATTATATGATCATGAATTGCCCCAAATGATTCTGCTTATAGCTAGTGTAATAAAATTAAATTTAAGATAATAAACAATTTTATAAATAGTAGCCAATTTTATTTATTTATTTATTACTTTCTATCAATGATTGTCATATTATAATATTCTGTGTACTTAACGTCAAGTATATGGATAATTCAGCTGATCAACTTATTAGCGATTGTAAAATGCATGGGACATATTATATAGCTTAAGTATGTACAAATTGTATAAATTATATATATATAATTATATATATTATATATATTGTATACGAAATATATATATATATATATATATATATACGTTGGTCCACGGTTATAATAAATATTGAAGTGATATCAGGTACTACCGTAGAAATATTGTTGTTAACGACCTATATTTTATAATAATTATGAGTTCTTTATAACTGTGTTATTTGCGATTGCAACAAATTTTACTTTATCTTAGGATTTTTTTTAATTTTAATAATAAAATAAATATCCAAACCAGAAGGTAGAGACCAATAAGTTGGACAATAAATAGTCATAAATATTATAATGGTTTGTAAAAAGCCTATTTAAATTGTAATTTACTGTTTTCAAAATTAAAAGCGGCTTATAATTGGTAATTGGTTATGAAAAATAGGAAGTAATTTTCAACTAAGAAGTAGTTATCCAAAAAATAATGAAGCGGGTTTTAACCGAGAATCTGTAATTACTTATTTTTTAAATATTCAAAAAACCGTTTATCGATATATACATATTTAAGAAACCATTTAATACCGGTCATCGGTTTTTTACATTTTTCGGATTGTAACGGAGCTGATTACCACTATTTTCGGAAGTAGTTTTAAGCCATGTAAATAGGAAAATAAAAGTGTGCACTATCAAAACCACAAAATTAAAAATTGGGGCAGTGAATTATATCTGTTAAGTATTATAATTGTAGTTCATTATAAATATATCTAACATCCCATAACACCGTATAAAAAATGCACTTGACGATTAATTGTGATTTATAGTGAGGAGAAATTTGTTAATCTTACCACCGATCAACTCTTATTTTTATTCATTCCTGCGATTTCAATATAAATACGAGCGGTTATACTCAAGTAGACTCAGGTGTAATTGATAAATAAATATGAAAATAATATATCTACGAATAATATGAATATAATCATAATTACAAATATTTTATAAATCAAGATATGAGTTACATTTGTTTTTTAAATAATCAATTTGATAATATAATTTAATATCGTCACTGTGTCTTATTGTCTTATATAGCTTATAATAATTTTTATTATTTAAACCATCAAAACAAACAATAATTTAGTTACATTTATGTTAATATAAATAATGAGTAACGAAAAAGTTACTACGTTACGTTAAATTGAATATACCAATTATAGTAAATATATGTGCGTTCTTAATATCATAAATGAATATAAACTTAAAATATTAAGAAGAAAATTAGAACTCTAATTTCTAAATTACATACATATTTGTTTAGTCTTATAGAGAAACGAGAACAATTTTAATTACAACGCAATTTATGGAAGAAGCTGATTTCCTTGGTGACAGAATTGCAATAATGGATCATGGACAAATAATTTGTTATGGAACACCCTTATTTTTAAAAAAAGCTTATGGTAAGTACTACTAAAATGTTTATTAAATTAATAAATTAAAATAATCAATTGTATAAAAATTAACAGGATCATTTTATAAATTAACTATTGTAAAAGAAGTATCAATTTGTGAATTAACGATAATTGCAGCAATTAAAACAATTACACCAGAAGCAGAAATATGTTCATTGAAAAAACAAATAGTTGTTAATTTACCTCAGGAAAATACTGATCAATTATTTGATTTATTTAGAATGTTAGAAATAAATCGTACAAAGTTTTCTTTAAAAGGATTGGGTGTATCTTGTTCTACAATAGAAGATGTTTTTTTAAGGTATTTAAATTAATGATTTGACGTTATGTATAGTTTTAGACGTAACACCATTACCATATATAATATAAAGACAAGTTAGGTTAGGATAGGTTATACTAAGTAAGGTATTTTAATTTATTGATTTCACTTTAAATTAGTTGAAACTATGTTATACCTGTATATATGTAGTAAATATTTTGATTCACAGTAACAATATTTTAACCTAACCTAACCTAATCTAACCTAATTTTGTAGTTAATTTTTGATATACTTTTATTAGTAATTATTAACATTAAATATATCATCACAATAGTCAGTAGTTAGTCCAGTTTTCATAAATTGAAATAATCCATGCGCAATAGGTATATAAAAATTAATCATGTTGAATTAGATTTCAATTTTGGAATTATTGGAATTTGGTACAGATATATTTAATTAGTTCTTAGTTCTTATAAAATATAATCAATTAAACAAGTTTGAATTTTAATTTTGATTTATTTTTCTGAATACTGGAGTAAGATATATAGATACCACCTACAGGTTTTTTTTAAGATACACCACATTAAGGATGACTAGGAATTATCTCTAAAATAATAGTCTGGTTTATACAATAAAGTTTTAAATTATTACTCGTATGAAATTGTCGTAATAATATGTAAAAATAAATTGTATATTTTCAATTAACTTAATCTATTTTTTTAAATACCTATATAATGTCTTCAAATAGGAAATTTGTAATTCCAGTTGAATGAATCGTATAACTTTTGATATTTCAATGGAATGGACAGTAATTACTAAAAATATAATAATTCCGATACGATTAATTGTAGAAAATTAAAAACTGATAAAGTAATAAATGAAAGACCTTATGGAAAAGGTAACATATTGCTTTTATGATAGAATAATCCAATGGTATATAGTGAGATATCCGATATGGGCACTTATAATATTATGCAATATCCTATATTTGATATTATTGTTTGATAATATTAAAGATTTAATATTTAATTAACTTATATTTAATTAACTCCCCGATAGCTCCTGACATCTTCTATAATATTGTTTATCTTCAAATCTGTCATGATATGATCAATTTGGTTTTTGGTACTACCTCCGGGTGAGACCCATGTTTCTTTATGGATGTTTTTGTGTGGGAAACACGTGCTACTTATCCTTAGTCCTTTAGAGATTGCAAAGTTAATTAGTCGGTTTCCATTTTCATTAGAATGAATATGGAGGCTTTCTTTTCCTATTGTTGGTCTATACATTTCTTCTTTTCCTATTTTAGCGTTGAAATCTCCAAGGATAATCTTCGGTTGGCTTTTGGCAATTGATTCGAAAATTGTGTTCAGGACTTCATAAAAAGCTTCTTTCTCATCTTGTTGCTTGTCTTCTGTAGATACATAGCCATTTATCAGTATTAAATTCATATGTTTACATTCAACTTGGATATAACATAGTCTGTCATTATACGGCTCAAATCTTTTTATGTATGGTAAGTATTCATTGCTAACAATAAATCCTACTCCTCGCTCATGTCTTTGTCCACCACTATAAAAGATAGTATGCTTCTTTGATTTTAAATTTCCTTCTCCTGTCCATCTAACTTCTTGAATTGCTGCTATTGCAATTCCATATCATTCTAAAATAGCTTCTACAACTGTTATTGCGCCCGCCATGTACAGCGATCGCGCATTCCAGGTTCCGAGATTAAACTTATCCAAATAATTTTTCATCCGAGGCTTGGTTTTGTGTTGTTCTGGAGCCCATATTTTTTTTCCTGTGTGAGGTGGTTAGCCTCACGCCAAACCCCCATTAATGGAGTGCCCAACGGATTGGGAGATTTCTCCCCTCTCCTTGCTGGAATCGTTCGCCTGGAACTTTCCACCAGCAAGGGGCTATTGCGATACTTTAGTACCGGGCGATGGGAGCGCCAATTTCCCTACGCCTACTTGTTAGCTCATAAATAAAATTTTTACTTCTCAATAGTTAACAGAAAGTAGATGTATTTTGTATTGTATTTTAAATATTACGATAAGTATCGAAATTTTAAAAGAATTCGTTTTTATATTTTTAACTATAAGTTTATACAATTTTAATTATAAAGTACAATTATCATGAAATAATTTCCGTAACTGTCTACCTGTTTAATTTAAAAACTACTATCATATATTATGCTAGAAATATATTTATATATTGTTTCAATCATTTTTTTTCCATTGTCAATGTAATAATAGTAATCAAGTATCTGACGTATATAATAAAGACGATGGGTACACCATGTAGTGTGGCGTAAAGAATAATGGAGATAAATCACTAGTTTGCGTTGGAACGTTTTTAGGTATTATTTTTTTCTTATCATATTGGATGAAATGAGAGCAAGGGGTGATATAATATATGTCGATCGAGTCTGGAATATCTCGTTTTTGTGAAAGATTTCATCCGGGAAATTGGAAAACCTACGTAGAGCGATAATTATTTTTGAGCTATAAATTCGCCATGGCGAAATAAACTCAAACCACCCGCTGGGACAAGCATTTTATATACGTTTATACATTTCCCAACAACCAGAAAAAAAAATATAATAATAAACAACCCGAAAACCACTCCTTAGTCCCTAACGGCCGTTATGGATTGTTAATTTTTATGATACAAAAAAACTTTCTTAGTGCAATTCAAAAAGTAAAAGATTCACCATTTAGATAATAACTTCCCAAAGTCAAATCGTTTTTATAACACTATACTATTCTCGTATACTATACACTCACATATTCTAAAATGTAATACAAATATATATTTACAAAATAAAGGCAGGTAAAAATCAAAAAAAAAAATCACTATATTCAATAATATATAAAAACAACAATATACAAAGATTGATAGATAATTAAAAATATACTCAAAGTATTTGATTTAGTTAAATTCATCAAAAATCCTTCATTTATAAGATAATAGTTTATAAACACACATATAAGCTCGTATAATTTAAAGTTAAAAAGGACAAAAACATTAACTGCATTCAAAAAAATATATTTTTAAATTTATGTTTAAAAAAATTAATCTTTTCTCTGTTTTATACCTATATTATGTCTAAATATTTTGCATATTCTTTTTATTAAGGAGGACTTATATGTATTTAAATTAATATATATAATTATATTTAGCAATTGGATATGTAAATGAAACTCACAAGACTAGTTTGTCTCCTAAGTTTTAATTAAATTGAATGATTATACAATTTAATTGAAACACATAGTTTAATAAAATACAAATGTTAGGTAATTAATTAAATTAAGATATTGAAATGAATATTAATATATAATTTATTTAATAAATAAATAATCAACATATAATTTATTATATATATATATATATATATATATATAAGCTTAATTAAAAAAAAAAAAAATTATTTAAGGATCTTAATTTTTTGTTAAGACTGGGTAATTTAAAAATATCCAAAGTAATATAAAATTATACAGCTTGATTAAAAAGCATTGCAGTTATCTTTCTTTCTGTTAAACATTTTTGAATTCTGATTGTTGAATATTTATATAGATTATATTATGCATATTTGAAGTAACTTTTCAAATTCAACTCCCCCTCTCTTCACTTTAAAAAATTGAGATATCAAGTTTTGATTTAAAATGATTTAAAAACCACTATTTTTTCATTTTAATATTCATATAGTGATTTAAAAAAAAAGTCGGTCGGTAATACGTGAAGGACTTATCACTCATCGGTTACGATACTGGTGGTAAATATATATTGATTTTGAAAAATAATAAATCATTTCATTCTATAAAAGGGTTCTGATTAAAACTTCGGTGTATAACATGAGTATTATTATCGCTATATTTGGTGTAAATTTCAATTTTCTAACATTTTATTTTTCTAACTTATTATCATTTTTGGTATTTCTTGAAACTTATATTTTATAATATAACTTAATAATATTATCAACAATATAGTCAGTTACCATGACTATAGTATACCTGTTAGTTATATTCTAATTTAAGACAACTTTTGGTATCTGTTCCTTTATAATTTCCTTTTATGCTGTTGAAAACTACTTAGAAAATCTAAAATTTACCTTTATATATAGTACCAACTAAATCGCATTTTCTATTAAAAATCCTTGAACAGATAAATCTTGGATAACTTCTTCTGTCAGGAAAAAGTGTATAAATATATATAAATATGAATATAAAAAAACACCTAATTGTAAAACTAATATATTTTTTTACTACCGATCAGAGTCTAAAATTATAATGTATGAAATATGATTTTCGAACTTGTTTTTTTCCACAAAACCTCAACAAATTTAAAAATCGAAATAAAAAAGGAACTTAGGAGACACTTTTTGTTGTATTATTACACTTGTGTAGGTATTTGTCATTGATTATTATTCGACCAACAGCATTGTCCGTATTGTCAAACTAAACAACAGATAAAATTCCATAAACAATTCGCAAGTATATATTTCATGTGATTTATCACAGATATACCTGTGGCTTCTAGTGCATGTAAGTATATATTAATCATTACATATTCAAATTTTTAATAATTAATTTATAATTATTAGGTTTAATTATTTCATTTTATTTTGATTCTGCAGTGCATATGTGCATATGTCTAAATATAAATAACTATTACAGAAAATACAAAATTATTAAAAATTAATTTAATTATGTAATTTTTAATTTGTCTTTTAAGAAACACTTTTAAATTAATTATCTTTACATAAACTTCAATTATATTTTTTGAAAGCTAATCTTGTTTTCTTAAGTTCTAAATTACCTATTTAATTACATTTTCATTCTTAATTAATAATTTAAATATATACTTATATGATGTTTTAAATTTCAAATATAGATTTAAAGTTATATATAAATTAAATGTACTTTTTAAAATAAAAATAAAATATTTGATTAATGTAGGTAAATAGGTAGTTATCAACTAATTTCTTTAAATTTTTTAATTGAAATATTTGCATATTTATTGCTATTAAAATTATGACATCCAGAAATATGTGTAAAATGATCAATAAATAGAGGTATAAACTAGAGTTTAATCTAAGGATGATTGTCAATGATGCAGTATCATATATATTGTCATAAAAATAATTAATTCTAACTTTAAATTTACGAAATATAATAACACAAATTTAAAATAAATCCTTTTTTTTCGCTAATCTTTATATATTATAATTTTAAACTTTTGTTTTTAATAAAAACTAAAATATATATATTTTTCTTCCAACATTCAATTAAAAATAATATGAAATTTTAATTAAATTCAACATACATTATATATAGATGTATAATATATATAATAATTAAATATAAAGTATAAAATGATCTTTTATATTTTATAATTGTAATACAATCACAAATTTATAGGATTGTAGGATACTACATTTATACCCGACTATATATAGAAAAACGAGAATTATTTATAATTAGTGTAGATCACAGATATATTGCATATTATATTATATTATTATAAATTAATCAATTATTAATTTCACATTAAAGATAACGAGGTCAATTTAAATATTAATTTGAACATATTTGATATTAAACTAAGACCGGGAGCGTAAAATAATATTACGCACGCCAAGTTCCCACCTACGTATGCGTATGATATGGCCAAAATGTACTAGCTGGGGTTACACAAAAAATGGTAACTCAAGGTTCTGGTTATAAAAGGTGTGTATTATAAATAATAAATAATACATTTTCTTCTCAGATGTACAAAAATCAGTACAAAATTATAAATACTTAAGTTAAGAGAGAAGTCTGTACATTTTCATGAGAAAATCAATGTTTTATTTTATTTACAAATGGTCTCTTTTATATTTCCACTAATATTTTATTAAACACATTGCTCTTACGAAATTCAATTACTAATTATGTTTAATACGATAATTCAACTCTACACATATCGATAAAAAATAAACTATTAAACATATATAATACAGATTACAGCAAAAGAAATATAATCATCAATACATAAAGCACTTCATAATTAGTTTTGAATCTCAAATAATAAACTTTTTGATTATTTTGGTACGCATCATTACACAAATTCTACAGAACAAGTTTATAGAATATGAGTTTTGAAATTATTATTAAATAAAATTTTTAAAATCATTTTTAATTAATGTAGGTAGTTATATGTTATATCTAGTATTTTCGATGACTTTTGAAAATCATATTATATAACATTGAATCCAATTTATAACCAAATAAACATTTGTATAATTAAAACATATCTATTCATTTTAATTAAAACTATATTATGCAGAAACTGTACTGATTATGTTCGGATGACATTATAGTATATATTATAATATATAATTTAAAAGTACTTATTGACCATTTCAATTTCAATGTATATATTCGAAAATATTTTTAACTAGAAATGGTTTTACCATTAGCGTGTGACAGATTAAAATAGAATATTTAATTAGATCACGTTGTTGATTGTGTTATATTATATGAATATTATAATTAAAAAGTGATATTCCATAAGTGAATTTTTATTTATTTATGTAATATACTTACTATAATTTCATATAATGTTTAAAAATTTAATTATATTTAATACATGTTATGGTTTTGTTAAAAAAAAAAAAATAGTATTCGTGTAGTCTGGTTTATTTTTATTGTGTTTTGTTAGAAATTGCTTATGTAATATTTACACTTGAAATGAGAAGGAAAAAGGAATTAATATTATTACTTTTAACAGAAATGTGTTGTGCAGGTTATGATAGATGTTAGAATAATGAAATAAATATACATTTATACTGGTTAAGCCATTTTTGATTTTAATATTTCGTCCGCTATTCATTGTAAAATCGAATACAAATTATATTATGGAACTGAATTATTCGATTGATTTTATATAGCGAATACGGTTAAAAGAAAAAAAATAGATATTTCGACAGTTTGAATAGATTTACGGTAGTTCATAATATGAATTTTCTATGCACAATAAGTATATAATATACGATTTAACGTCGAGAACCCTGTTAATCAATCAAAACGCCGATGGCTATAAGCCCTATTTTAACATAATAATATGGTATCGAGAAAAAATCCAATACAGTACGAAAAGGGTTTCTTCCTAAGGGATAACATGTCTGAAATTCGGCCCTTAAACACGTCATTACAGCCCGATAACGCTAACGTCTGCTTTATAAATAGCACACAAAAGAACCGTGCAGATAAGGGAACCATATAAACACTCTTTCCCAAGTCCTTTGAAAAAGCTCCTGTTTGCCACTATATTAATATTTCGACTAGGGAACAAAAAAAAAAATACTTTCATTCGGGTATAATGCCATTTATAATACAATAGAAATATCAACAAAATGAAAAATCAAGTCAATCCAAATGGAAATATTATATGTGTTTTATAACTGAACAATACAAATTATATCAAAATATATATATATCTATTTAACAATATATAAAATATATAACATTAATGATAGTACGTAGCATGTTTTTATATAAATAAAAATGAAATGAAAGCCAAATCGGCATTAATTATATGTATTATATAACTTCCAAAAAAAAAAAAAAATGGAAATATATATTTAAATACATGCGGTTTAGTTTTAGATTTAGTCAATGTATTTATTTTATTCTAATATTATAAAATATTGCGTTGTTTTTTCTTTAACTTTTATTTACTAAAATAAAATTATACAATATTAAGTATATACTTTATACTTAATTAACACGAATATAATTTTAATATAATACTCAACATAATTTTATATATACCAGATTCAATTATAATAATACCAATGTGTAATACATTGATTTAATTTCTCGTTTTAGGTCTTTTTATGTTTACATAAGGACATATTTTCTAATTTTTTACAAATTATATATTCTTTATTCGAATAAAATATTTCCTATATTATATAACTTACACCACGACACTATTTTTAATTATATTGTATATATATATATGTTATACGAAAGTTTAATATTAAAATTGTAAAAATTAAAATGTTTAATTACCTAGGCATATAAATTTGCTATATGGTAATGACCTAATAAATTAAAGAATTAATAATTTTGAATAAAGGCTCTATAAAACGTATTTATAGGTAGACAAGATACTATTTTTAACTAGTTTTTATTATATATATTGAAAAATTTGTATCCTGATATAGGTAATGTATACATATATATATATTTTTTAAATACAATGATATTTTGTAATATTTTGAAATTTAATATATCCATTACCTGTATCCTACCCAATGGACGAAATGCTTAAACCTTTATTTAATACCATTTTCGATTTCCAAGTCAATATTTCGTACCATTATATTCTTATGATTTCATTAGTGTAATGATAAATTAATTTAATTTAAGTGTCAGAGTTAATTAAAGTCCGTACATACATTATAGAAGAAAAAAGTTATAAAATAAAAAAAAATGACAACCGAATCAACGCGCATCAGAAATAAAAAGTATGAGAAGACCTCGAATTGTATTTTTTACACAGAGATATACCCCTGGGAATAATATTAGACGAACATTTTCTCGCAAATAGCCATATGGGAACTACGAAAAAACAAATAACGATCAAAGTATATAAGAGTGAGAGGGAGTAGGAAAAAAAGATAGTGGGTGGGAGGGTGGAATAATAATATTCAAATTCGAACAATAATAATTATTGTAGGTAATCTATTTTATTGTTTATCGTAGCTTCGATTCATTTTAGCTATTTACAGAATATTATATATCAAAAAATCAACAATTTTGTATTTGAATTTATATTCTAAAAGCTAGTTTAAAAATATTTTTCAAGTCAACAACATCGTTCGAAAATATCTATAACTACTCACTATATGAGTAAATAATATTGAAATAATTGAATAAGATCAAAGGGCTGAAAATTAAAAGGGTGTAAATAAATCCATTCCAATGTTTATTACATGCGATTATTAATTTATAATCGTATGTTAATAAATGTATATATAAATTATCAATTCAAAAATACTATAATTAATTGTTTTTGTAATTTTTTTTTCATAAATTATAAATATATAAAAAATTTTATGTGTTATAAAGATATTGTAATACTAAAACGATTAATGAATTAATATGAAATAACAAAAATACATATTTGTTATTTTAATAAATATGGTAACATCCTAAATAACGATAACCTATAGCAATTTATATAAATATTTTCACGAAAAATTTACTATCTTTACTAATATACACTTCACTTATACGCAATCATGTTTTATCGTAGTTATAATAGACTGCGAATTACTGTAAACGCGTATTATTGCGGTCTAGCGAAATGACGATGGGTTGATTTTTATCGAATGTTGGATTATTTTCCAGAGACATTAGTTTCGTAATTACGAAGTATGTAGTGGGTAATATATTATTATCTACCTTCACCAAAAATACCATTTTATTGTTGATTCTCTTTGGAAACAATTGTACTCAACACATAATACCTATATATAATACATGTATAATATTATGATTTAAATACGTAATCAAACCTATTATGCACTTTATGTATACATTTAAAACGATTTTACTTAAAATGTAAAAAAAAAAATATTTATTTTTGTAAATAACCTTCTAAATTGACTCTTCTGATTAGAAATAGATAACATTACCTCCTATGATAGAATTCTAAAATACACCACTACAAATGGATTTTATCTATGCAATTTCTTATGTATTTAAAATATTTATCGCTGTTGATTCTATAAAATATTTACGTAAAACAGCCAGTAGGACCATATTAAATTCTACCACACTATACAAATATAATATATATATAGCTACTATCATCCACCGAACACTGTCACCACAATATCAAAATATATCGTTGTCCAGCATGATCCCACGCACGTTTACTCAACTACCGGAAACTATTTCAATCGCACAACTTAACAGATTAATCATTTCATCGGGGAAATATAGGTTATGAACTTAGTTCATTAATCACTGAACTTTTGTAATTTTTTTTCATTTTTTAAACCTCGTGTCGTTTTTCAGTACATTATCTATTTTCTGGTCTGTGAAAAGTATCCTAATACCTATAACTTTTGAGCCAAGCTTACTTGGTTATCCAAACACAAAAAAATGGTTTTTCTACTCATCTCAAACAGCTTCTGCACGGAAACAGATCTCAACGTTTACATTTGTTATTATTATTTAATTAAAATTTAACTATACTGTATGTTCACAGAGGAAAGTTTGTTTTTTACTTTTGGGCATTTTTTATTAATAACTCTTCATCAAGTTTACACAATTTTAAACTCAATAAATAATTTAACTTTAATCAAAAACGGGTGGTAACAAGAAACAGTCAAAACTCATATCGTACTACTACGATCACCGCATCTCTACCACCAGCTTAAATGTTCAATCGATCACATTTTATCGAACCCCTGGGATTTTTCCAATGGACATTTTATTTAAAGTGAATTGGAAAGTATCGATAACTAATAACAAATGTATCATAATAAAGTCCAATGGAAAAACGGACGTACGAAAGTTTTTCATAACAATAGTTTCGCGAATAACAGTATCTAATTTTTAAATACCAATATGTTTAAATTAAATATGTATATAAACATAATATATATATAGATAACTGTAAATGAATTATGAAAATATATAACCGAAAAGAACGTATTTTTGTGATTTAGAATGGAAGCGTCTATTATGGAATTTTTAAATTTTTAGGAAAATAATTAAAAGATTTGATCATTAATTTTTTTCGTACGATGAAAGAATCATATAAATATCTCCACAAATGAACCTATACATATATATATTTAACATATTTTATAGTTTGAAACACGCGTCTCAAAAGTGCTAACAAAATAATGAGAAATGTCGATTTGAAAAAAAAATATATATGTATTTATAATCCTTTGATAATTCTCTATGAGCTATATCGATTCGTATGGATATAATACAATTGGAATGTCCTGCGAGAGGATATGTATTTTTTTTCGTTCTAAACTTAGAAATACTACAAAAATAAAAAAATAAATAATAAATACTTAACAAAAAGCTTGTATTTCTTATATTTTAGTATATATGTGTATATATATATATATATACGTGCGTATATCGCTATCGGATCGATCTCTAAGGCCGAAAAAAGTAATACCAAAAAAAAAAGTCACTGTGAGTTGAGAGATAGTCGAGGAGAGGCCCGAACGTCCGCGCTAATGGAAAAATGCGGATACGCAGTAATACCGTTTCGACTGCACATAAAGTGGTGATTTTGTTTTCATAGTGAGGTCCCTGTCACTTCCCCGCCGTTCACTGTCAGTCTCCTTCAGTTCTCTCTTAGCTCGTTTCCCTTATTTTTCCATCCCCTACAAGGTCCGTTCCGTCGCGGGGTAGTATTCTTACAATTCCCGTTCTCTATATAAACGGTATAGACCTAACCTGTGCCAGCGGAGGGGTTGGCGGGTAACCAACCGTAACAATCCTTCCGAACAATTAACCCGGAGACGGCCGAGAAGAAAACGGTCGGAGGGGTCGTGCGCGAACGAAAGGTAACCCGGTAAAAACCCACCAAATCCCACCACCACCTCACCCCCCATCACGGCCAGGTACATATCCTCTACCATCCCCGTCACGCTCGTTTTCTATTCGCTTCCACCTATTTTCACTCGGCCGCGTTTTACAAGACTGCGGAGATTTCTCGACGTGAACTCGTTATAAACGTTATATAAAGGATATATATATATATACGTTGAAAATTTCGTTTACCATTATTATTGCGATTACCTATATGTGTATATGTGTAAGTACTAAGTATACGTCTATATTTATGTGCATTTATGTGTTTGTGTGTAACGACCAGGTTACCAAAGTACATTCCACCAATTTTTTTTTTTCATCTTAATCGCAAATGAAATTTTCACGATTTCAAAAATTACCAGCTATTTAAATTTGTCACATATGGATATAATCACGAGGAAGAAAACGAGCATAAATTATTATTTTTTATACACGTTATATTATTATGTTTATGAGATACGAAGATTTGAGATTTATTTTAAGGGAATATAACACACCTGTATTTAAAGAGGTTTTGTATAAACTATATTTGTGAAATTAAAAAGAAAAAAACGAAAACCCAACAATTTGATAATAGTTAAATATAAAAGTAGTTTTAAAATATCCCCATACTTTTATCACTTTTCATTATTGTAAATTTTTGTACGTAAAGATATTAGTATCAAAAGAAGGATGAGAGCATAAACTATAATTTTACTACAGCCTTTGGTGATTCATAATTCTTTCATGTTCTATAAACGGTTGATAAACATGAAAAAAATCATATTTTTATAATTTTATATAAATTACAATTTTAAATAAAATTTTAAAAACGAGCGCTCGATCATTGTTTAAGTTCTTACCTCCTTTTTGGTACCAAAATAATAGTATTCTACAATAATTCTACAATCCAAAGCATTGGAAATACTTGATGGTATTTTCCGCCATGTTATCATAATTATAGTATTATAGTATTTATTGTGAATACCATGATTTGAAATATAATATTAAAATCATATTTTAACTACATCAATTATATATTGTCATTTTTGAAAACTGATTTATTTAAGCTAGAATTTCTAGGACACTTTTGTAACCCGTTAAAATAAATACTTGGGTAGATTTTTCTCACACTTGTCCTTCAACAACGAAATATGGAAATTGAACAATAATTTTCAACAATAATGAGGTGTGGAAAAAATTATTATTTCCACACCTCATTATTAGTTTAGTCAAAATAGTGATCAAAAAGACATTTAAAATGTAATACTTATGTAGATAGTAGTTGTAGTGTGGCTAAATTTGTGAACAAAAATATAAAATTTTACACGGGTATTATACTGATTAGTGTATATACAACTGCAGGTAAAATTACCCATTATTCGGACTTTTTTAAAAATGATTGTAGATTATTATAATTTTTACCAATAAGTACGTGTTTTTATTTCTATAAATCTGATTTACAATAATTTTAGGTATATTCATTGTATATTTATAAAACTACTAATAATTGGCGTATTGATAATGAGATCGAATGACAAATAATTCTCATGTCAAACTTTGTTAAACATGTAAAAAGACACATTTTAGAATTACTTCATCTGTATCCATAATGAATTACTCTTAAATCAAATACTAATATTAAATAATGTTATAAATAGAAACCTATACCAATTGGAAGATTATTGTACTATTACAAAGGTGTAATTGGTTTATACAATACATGACAATTTTATTATTTTTACGTTTATAATAAATATTTAAACACTCTAAAAACATTATTCGTTCGATATTTATCAGTTTACATTCAAATATTGTATTTACTGTAATAACTTACAAAATGCGTTTTATTAAAAATATTATTATCATTAATATCCATCATAAATGTTAATAGTACCTTTAATATAACTGGTAGTGTAAGAATATAAATACTTCACGTATAAGAAATTTATTATCAGACATAAGTATTATGTTATTTATTAGCAACAATATTTTACGATATTTTAAAAATAGATTTCAAAACTTTGATAATAACGCTTTTTCTATAATACGAAAACCTATTCTGATATAATATATATATATAGGCATTCGTATTATGGCTCCAGACTTTAGTAAAATGCCTCAAAACTTATACTCAACGCATCGATAGATAAGATCTTTGGAACAAAATAGCACTTAATATATATTTGTGTAGAAAAGATACAATAAACACTTTTAAAATATGATATATAAGTAATCTTTAAAATACAAAAACTGTTAAATATTAAAATATTCGTTGTATTTTTATTTTTTTACTGGTTATTATTTATAAATCAGATAAATTATATTAAAATCAATCTCATATAACATGTAACATACATGACGTTAGATATCAGAATATAATATAATATTATTACCACCATATTTCGATTTTTATATTTTATAAACGCAAATAATTATTTATTTATAATTTTCAGGGCATCATTAATCGACACATAAATAACATATATATATATTTCATTGACCTTAATATAGAAAACATTAAGATCGTTTTTACATTATTCGAGTATAATTATTATAAGGTAATCATTATATTATATAAAATATTACACACATTTTAAATTGTTTTAAATTTAATATTAAAATTTTCTTCTAACAATTAACGGACATGCGATTTTTGTATAATTATTATCTTATGTACACGATGAATATTTTCAGCCAGATATTTAATTTGCGATTCGATGACGATGGTAATTTATACAAAGTTGAATACATGTGACGCGTATTACTACCGTTGAACTTACCCCTCGACGGTCGATTTCGGTCGTATTTTTTTAAGTGGACATCAAACCTGATATACGATGTTCATAGCGGATACCTGCTACAACAACCACGTATACCTATATATAATGATATTATATCGTATTGTACAAATGTGTCACATAACCACACGATGCGAGAGGATGAAATCGTGGATGGGAGGGGGGAAGGGAGGGTTCCAGGCAGAAAGGGTTGAGATGGGGTTGACGGTGTTTTGGAATTCGGGGCTACGCACGTTTCCGAAATTAATAGCCCCGCGAAAATTGAATATGATAATTACCCCCCCATCCCCCTCAACCGGTCACGGCCGGCAGTTAACGCTTAAATATCCTTGTCCTCCGCCGTATCATCCGACGGCGACGTTCGTGTGCAGTGCCACTGTGGTGGTGGTGGTGGTGGTGGCGTGTTCCCGTCGCCGGGCGTGAGCTCGTCCGCACCGGCGGAGGCGGTAATCCCGGGTCGATGGTCCACGGGATGTTGTGCAGGGTCGAAGGGGTGTACGTGTAGGTGCACACCCGTCCGCCCGAAAGATAACCAAAACACATATTGTACCGACCGCGATGGCAACGAATATAATATGCGTAACTACCTATACATATATGTATATATTATATATACATATATATATATATATATATGCATAATATACATATATACACTCATACATAATATACATAATATACATAATATTATATTGTACGGATATACTGGTTAGGTGCATTGCGTTGTATACAGAGTGGTTCACGCTTATTCGTCCTCGACGAAAACGAACGTAAATCCATCTAACATATTTCGAGGTCAGCGAAATTCAACAATATAAGTTTATTTCCGACATTAGTACTTAATTTTTTATTCCCTATATACATATACATACATGCAAAAGTGCAGCAGTTGAGTGACCGTCGTTATCGTTCAGATAAAACATCAAATATAATATAACAAAAACAATTAAATATGATGAAAAATATTGATTTACAGTCCACTCTGTATGGGACGTCGAGTCTCAGGTAGGTAATCATTTTTTTTGTTATATGTACTATTTTTAGTATTATTAGTATATATTGTCATGGTCATTGTGTGTATTATATGAAATAGTTCAATTGATTTAGTTAAAATGAATTAACCCTTTGACAACTGAATTGAATTTTCTTGGGTTCGTGTTGTACTGAAACAAATTGATATCAATGAAAATACTTTTTTTTTGTTTTTTGTTATTATCTATTCCATACGCTGCCAAATAAATGTTCATATTTTTTTTTTTAACATTTTTATTTAAAAGTTATTACGTTTATAAAATTTCAGGGGTTTTCAAAATTTTAAAATTAGTAGGTTACAAGTAAAAATTGTTCAGTACAATCGTAATGAAAAAAAAAAAACAAATACGTTTAATAAAAACAATAAATCATGTTGCTAAATAGCTAATTGATAGTGTATATATATTGATATGACGGTAACAGTAATAAATTATTGTGACAACTTTGATAGTCGTTTGATAGTTTGTAATCATAAAATATAGTACTTAGAACTTTATTGATAATTTATTGAGATAGCTCTTTATTATTACTATTATTTTTTTTATCGTATTTGCCATCAAAAATACTAGAGAACAGCGTATAATTCAACGGTATATTATAATTTCCTTATTGCCAAATAAGCAGAAAGTGTATACGTGAAAGTATTTTTCTCTATTGTGTATACGATATACATATATAGTATATTGACATGATGGCTAATGGGAATTACCAGAAAAGTTCAAATTTTAGCTGGTACCAATCGAAAATCTGATTTTGAAAAAAAAAACAATAAACATATATTCATAAATTGTACTCGAAAATACAATTTTATTATCAATGTATATGTCGTTAAAACTTGTACCACTCTGTTTATTATAAACCTACTGCACGCAATTATTGCTGTGGAAACTCACACGATGTAATGTATATACGTCTTTTATAATGTTTACCGGTACATATTTGTGAATGTGTGGTGCATAGGTGTGTATGTATAATAACGTATACGCCGCATGTATACGTATATTCCGGAATTCAAATTACCACCGACTTAAACGTTGACACCGCATTAAATCGGCGCCGGAAGTGAGTAGGTACGATGCGTGGAGTGCGTGGTCTTGGGTTCAGGGCTAGGTGAATGGGGGACTGAGAGATTTTGAAAGCTCGATATGTATACCGATATGAGTATGTATGTCTTTATTACTATTATATATTATTTTGAATTTCAACATATTCATCGGTAAACCCTTATATATAGGTACTTACTGTCTCGGTATACAAACAGATAAAATAGGTATATGAAATTTAATTAAGTCGTGTCGCAAGAGGGATGACCATTCATTATTATTGATTTGAAAAAATTAACATTATTATAATTATTATACATACGCGATTGAAAATATATGAACTTATACGGTTTTGAATAATTACAACATAACGTATAAACTATAATTTTAAACAAGATTTCTCGTGGTTTTTTTATTTTACTCATTATTATTATAAGACTATCCGAAATTCACCATTTTTTAAATTAAATATTGATTTCCGAAACTAATTTTCAAATTTTCAAGTTTAAGGCTTAAAATGTATACCGACATAACATTCACAATATACCGTTACTCATTACACACACACTCAGTAACGGTAAAAAATTCTAAGGGATCAAACCATTTTACTGCTTGTAGGAATATTAAAATTTATACGTAAAAATGACAGAAAATGTTCTGTATGTCCATTTTGGACTCTTTCAGCAATTACTGAATATCGATGTTAATGTTTAAGTTCTGCGACGACCGTTTATATTTAAATGTCATGGTTGAGGGTACCAAGCATTTTTCTTTAAATTTTATCAGTCGCACACCTTGGCACCTATAAATGTTTGTTCCGGGCGCCACCATTACTTACAGCTAAT
>JAIPRL010004194.1:0-40325 GCA_025469235.1 Pemphigus obesinymphae
CACTGAAGATGACAACGTTGTTGCCGAAATACTGTATTTGCTTATAATAAAAAGTTAAATTTTTTGTGGATTTGGGTTTTATTTTATTTGAAATAAATTATCCACAAGTACTCAAATATTAATATATACATACGTATAAATTTTGATAGAAAATTGAGGATTGACTATGTATTTTTTTTGCTTATTTACCGTTTCAAAACGAGATTTCTCGATTATTATCCGATAGAGCAATATAGTTGGACTCAGTACGTGCCTGTAACTACTTCTAGCTATTTTTACAGTAATTTAAATCTATTTTTCAAATATTGGTTCTGACAACACTGGTGTTATCAGTTTTGCATTAAATATTTCGTAAAGGTGTATTTACAACTCATCGTGTCATGTCATGCTGTGTTTTATTTTTATACTTTTAGAAATACTAGAAAAAAAGTATTTACGCGTATAGCTCAATATTTTTAGGGGGACATGGCCTCTATGCCCCCTAAACGTCACCCCTGATATATATATATATATACATTAGATTTATGATATCGAGTTATCCAAGGTATTCGAGATTTTGAACATAATGTTATAATATTTTTATTTCTGAGCGAAGTGAGGAATGTATCGGTTTTACAACGATGTATTTTTTTTTATGTCTTATATATATTTAATATTTATATACACCTATATTTTGGGTAAAATGAGTCGAAGATAAGTTTTGGAGTAAAGATATTTTTTGATATCAAATTCGTTCTAGCTGATAGTTTATAGAGGTCCTTTTTCGATATTCCCAGTAGTTTGTTAAAACGAGATAACTACCTTTTAGAACGAACAATTTTTATAAATCTAAAAATACTAAATACATTTGTCATAGTCACATATTTTTCGCTCAGAATCGTATTCAAATATATTGATTTATCTTAGCTTTCAAATTGAAACTAATAATAATATTTGGATGACCTTTTTCTATAAAATAATTGCATTCGTAAAACGATTCTGAGCGTAGGTTAGGTTAAATTATCCTATACTTTTATAAAACTCATATAGGACTAGTATGTTATGTCTTATATTATGAGTTGTGGTAACCAGGCAACCTATATAGCATACTCAATACGGTATATAGGCAGTTCGTTTGAATAAAGTTATTATATTACTATATATTATCCTCTATCTCTCTCTCTCTCTCTCTCTCTCTCTCTATATATATATATATATATTTTAGTACTCCAGTATTTTTTAACATTTTTAATTCCGGTATAAATGAAATACTTAAAATAGGAAGTGTTTCTTTTCGTTAATCTTTCAAATAATAATTATAATAAAAAAAAAATGCTCGTCCTCGATGAATAATGGGTATATAATATATTATACATTTATACCAAACAAAGTATAAATCCCTCATTCATATACAAAAGTATTTTAATTCTTTCTAGTACCTATATAAATACGTTATACATATTTTGATACACGTTTTATTCAATACTGTAGTGTGGTGTATACGATATTATATGTACAAGTATTGCGTATAACTCTCGACGAAACAATAAGTCATAAGACGCGGACTCGGAGGACCAATAATCGCGTTGCCTGGTACTTCAGTCGTAAAGCCGTGAGTGCCCGATCACTGGGTAATATTTCTGACTTATAGATATAATATTATGTAGAAAGAAAGGGTTTTGTCATGGTGTTTTGATCATTTTTGGAGAGCGAATCAATCAACAATATTTTTTATACGATACATATACCGTATAATACAACATTATTTTCGTTTTCATATTTTCTGCAATATTTTATCTTTTTTATCGTTATCTTTTTTTAATGGACTTGCATGTTTTGTATTTAGCTTAAAACACATGTCTTAAAAATTCAAATAAAATATAGTGTAAAAAAAAGGCGGGTTTGAAAAATAAATTCGATTTAGAATACTGTAATTTTAAATTATAATGCAGTGTTATATAATTATGCAATTATCATGATAACATTCAGTGACGTATTTATAATTTTTTTTTGGTGGGGGGGGATGGAGGATATATGAAATATTTTTTGGAGATATTGACATTTTCTTCAAACATTTATTTTTTTTCTATGGTTTTTACTTTTTAGCTCAATAATAGTTAAAAAATATCCGATTTGTAATTGGAAAACGGTGTAGATTTTGTACACAAATTAACTAATGTGGAAATGTGTTCAGAATTTTCAAAACGAATTAAGTTTAGTCTTAGTTCTTATTGGCTAATCAACGTAATTGAAAATAAACTGCAGTGTTTTCTTTTACTATACTTTGTATTAATATTTAAAACGTTGGCATTTTTTATGGTTCAGTTATAAAATTAAAAATATGGTCATATAAAATATGTATAATAATTAACATTATAATGTATGTATACTTAAGAGTTTTAATGTAGGTATTATATTGAAATATTATGTATATCTAGAATTTATAGGCAAAAATGGCCAAAATAAAAATGTCTAAAGTTAATATGTTAGGTTTTTACATAGGTTTTTACTTTTTTGTGTATTTCCTCCGGGTCTGTTCCCAACTGTAGTTCATGATAAGACATACATCATTTGAACTTGATGGAGAGAAAAACACAGTATGGCAAGGCTTATTAAATTATAAAATCGTTATTTTTAAACTAAATAAATAAATTCATAAAAATGAAAAGTTTTTACTTCGACATTTTTATCGGATAATGTATATCTGTAGTATTTTACCCATGCGGTATGTTAAACGTTAAATAAATAAACACTAGACCTATGGGACCACTGTCTTTTTTTGTAAAAAAAAAAGTATTTTTACGTAAAACAATAAAACTTTCAAGGTAATCTTAACAATGTAACAAAATAAGAAAGCGCGCATTTTGAAAAAATGGCGATTTTCATGTTTTTTTTTACTACATTCACAAAAATTACCCTAAAATTAAAGAGGGGAATATTTTCTATATCAATTTATAACATTATGACAAAAAAGTGATAATAATTCAAGTATTTTATTTTAGTTGCAAACGATGGAGTATTTGCTAAATACTAATTATTAATTGAAAATATTAATAATTTGTAATTAAATTGTATTTATATATATATATAGTAAATCTACAGTATTTTGAACCTAATTAATATTATTGTAGAAATATATTAATATACTTAAATATAATGAAAATAAAACATATACATAATATATTTTACGATTACCGTGAAATAAAAATAATATCTGTAATTACCTAAAATATTATCTTAAGTGCTTGTAAATTTCTTCCGATGACTTGTTTTATGTTGTTTAAAACAATGCTAAAAATGCTAATTTTTGAACATTTAAAATTTAAAAAATATGCGTAATTATTCATTATGTGAAGTGTGAAACGTTTATGACCTGACTTTATTACGTCGGTAAATTGACAGTTTATACGGAATGCAAAAATTAGATAATAATCGAAAAATGAGATTTCACATGGAAATAATATTAGTACCTATATGATAGTGGATAGTGGGACGTTATGGATTTTTCCTAATTTCCGGTTGAATCATTGACAACTTATAGATTTCAACCAGGATTTAAGTTATGTATAACATTAGCTATATATAGGTAATATTATTACAGCAATACAAGTTACATCAATAAAATAGTGGAAACAGTTTTATAATATTTATTATAAGAAGTATAATAGGTAGAGCTTCAAACTGATTTTTTTTTTTTTTTGATTAATGGTTTTTGTTTTTCTATTATTTTTTTCAGTTTAAGAAATCGGATAGTATTATATATTATGGTTTTGTAAACCGGTTTCAAACCATGAAACTAAACTAAACAAATATTTGAGAATAGTATCGATGATAATACCATTATTTTAATAATTTTTCAACCCAGAAATATAGTGACTAACACAAAATATTAAATTTCACTTAAAAGTTGTAATAAAAAAAACTCATTTTGTAAATTTTATAAATTTGAAAAAATAAATGTTCGAGAACCGAAAATATTCGTGTTTTAAGTATTTTGTTTTTGTTCTATAAATAATAAATTGTGGTTTCGTTTTCGGTTTTGTTCATGTAAATTTTTTTATAAAATTGGTTAATACAGAAACCTGGGTTAAACCTGGTTAAAACCACCAGTTTGAAGTCCTGATATTAGGTATTATTTTTTTATACAGAGCGGCATATACAACGAGAATAAATGAAAAACTATATATTTAGATATTTAGTATAATATTTTGGAGGACTTTTTTTCTGGAGGTTAGAAACATATTTAGTGGGGTTACGCCGATGAATTCGTGATATATTATACATTTTATAGGTTGTACCTATAATTTATTACGCATTGACTTTTATCAAATTATTGATTACGCATTAATATTTTGAAAATAATAATTATTATTTATTATTAATTAATTAAATATTTTTTATAACCAATTTAATGATTTAACAATATATGCTGAATTAATTCATTGACACAGTGTAAATTAAAATTTAAAAGTGTTGATTATGATTACTTCATACACCCAATTTTTAAGAGATTCTGTATAGTCAATTTTTATGAAATTTTAAGAAAAATTAAAATCCAACAATTATTATATATTGAAATATATTTTAAATTAATTGAAATTGGAGTTGTCTTGTGTCAATACCATTTTTTATTGTTGTGTAATTGTGATAATTGTTAAAAAAAAATGTCTACGCAAAATTATGATTACTCGTTTCCTAGTGGTGTAAGAGCAAATACATCTATTATAAAATTGAAAACTGACAACATTTTGGAGGGAATGTCATAGTTTTTTCAATAAACTAAATATTTAGAATACAATTTAATAGGTACTTATTCAAAAATAATTTTTTTTTTTTAGTTTTTTAAACAGCTGTAACTTTTTTTATAGGCATTATTTTATAAAATGGATATGGCATTCCTTTCAAAATATTGTTAACTTTTTAATTGGTTTTTATTCTTTTTATCGTCATAATTATTATCGTCATTCTGCATAGACATGTTTTTGCACTAGAAGTCGGGGGGGGGGGGATATCACGTCTTCTTAACATCTATAGATATTAAGTATAGTATAAATTAATAATAAATAATAATTATGTTCAAAGTGTACATATTATATGCATTATGTAACCTGTCCAATTCATCTGCGCACTTGGCGACCGTTACATTTTTAAATTTGTAGGAATTATTAAAATTACAAAAGTAATAAATATGTTGCCTACATACTTTTTTTGAGGTTATATTCCCGGGAAAATACTGATTACTCAATAATATCCATGATAATATAAAAATCGCACATTATTCAATTTATATTTTTGAACCCCTGATTTGGTCAAACGTGTGACGTCACCGAGAGCGCCAGATAAACTGGACGGGTTATACATATGTATGAATGTGTATATTGTACAACCTATACAATTTATAGTAATTCATGATTGAAAATATTACATATTTTTTTTTCATAAATTGTAAATAACTTCATTAATTCCTATACAACATGGGTATAACTATAGCTACAAATGCATCCGTAACGCAGCTTATGGTGATTTAATCGTGCTATAATAAATGACTCTACGGAACGTTTTTCTTTGACGGAGTTTGGTCTACTTATTCTAATTTTCATGGTTTACACTTATTCGGGTAGAAGGAGTAAAGATTTTTCAGGTATAAAGCTTTCTGATAGACGATAGTAAACTAAAAAGTAGTTCGTACTTAATAAAGGTCATTATTTAATTTTCCCAATAGTTTTCATAAGCGTAATGAAAAACTAGTTTTAATATATCGATCGAAAATTGTTATAAATTTAAAATAATAAATACACGTATGTCCATGGTTACCCACTTATATATACATAATACATATACTTTTTTATGTAGGTATACGTGTTTTAGGGTAGAAGGAGTTGAGTAGGAGTATTCGAGTAAAGCTTTCTGAAGGAAAATTAATTTTAGTTGATACTTTAAAGAGATCATATTTCGATTTCCTCCGTAGTTTTCTTAAGTGTATAAAAAAACTAGTAAATGAAAAATAATTATAATAACAACAACTTAAAATGCACACCACTATTATTATTTACTAATTACTATAGCTTATAGCACTATATTGACGTGGTTAAAATATTAAAACTTTTTGACTACGTAATTTTTATAAAGTTTTTGTTTTTTCTTATGCATGTGTATATTTTTATTGGGGTAGAAGTAGACGAGTAGGATTTTTCGGATTAAAATCTTTCCGATACGAAATTTATTCTAGTTGGTATTTTAAAAAGTTAAATTTTAGTTTTTCTCAGTAGTTTTCCTAAGTGTTAAGGAAAATTACCTTTTATAACGGGAACAATTTATAAATGAAAAAAAAATAAAAAAAAAAAGTTGCCATGATGATTACTAAAATAATATGATGACATCATAACATTTTCAATTTTTTTTGCTTTTTTGACTGTTACGTAATCAAATCATTTTATAGAATGTAATGATTTTGATATCAAGTTCATTGATACCAGTATCCTATCCGACTAGCGAAGCGCTTCCACACTTACTTGCCGCATTTTAGGAAAAATATTTTCAATCCCTGATCACAGATATATATGGTTATATCTATCTTAGTAACCTTATACAATTGTATATGATTATAATTTAAAACTGTTATGGTCAGGGCCGTTACGAACGATTTTTTTTTTTTTTTTGGGGGGGGGAGGGTGAAAATGTGAAAAAAAATAATATAATACTTCTCTTCAAAACTTAAAATAAGCAAAAAAAAAGGTAGGTGATCAACTTTTTTCCTATTTTGCCGACTAAAATTCTAATAATTTATAGTTTGCTGACTTCATTACTGCATAATTTTCTTACAAAATTCCAAAATACTTCATTCAAAACGTGAATATGCAAAAAGAAAAAACCATCGAATTTTTCTACTATTTGCCGACTGTTTTCTGAAGTTAGGGGTAGACACCTCCCCCCCCCTCGGGACGGAATTGGCTATGGTGCTTACTGCACCGCACAACTATGATCAACGCCATCGAGTGTTATATACTCGTAGTATGCCATAGATTTTAGGTCGTTTAGTAAAATACACATTTCAAATGGAATTCATTTATTTTTTCACCCAGATATTTCCATATAAATCTTGAAACCTACGTTCAAGTTTAATGTCAGATTTCCAATTAGGAATCGAAGCGTATATCAGGTCACTAGAGTCCTATAAGCTGCCGATATCGGACTCAAAATTGCGAACTATATGGGCGGATCTATCTGCAATTATCAGGGTTTTCAAGTGCTACTATACATGGGATGAGATTAGAGTTCATCCCACGAATTAAGATATACATAATGCTGAACGGTACCTTATCAAGTGAAGACAGAATGTTTTTTTTTCTCAATTTGACTTATAGTGCTATTTTGTTGCGGTAGTGGATTGTGAACTAATACAGTGTGACCATTTATTTTATTATTTATATATATATATCCGTGGTGGTAACCATGACAAAACGGTAATAACTGAATAATAATTCGTGTTGATGATAACCATAGAGTAGTATAGAGGCGGCTTTGTGTATTTTACCTATATAATTTGTCTGACGCTGGGAATGGTTATAGTTGACGGCGTGATCGTTTATGATAACAAAAATACCGTACAAATAAATTTTAAAACTATTCGCCTGTTATATGTTATCAGTGATAAATATGTGGTAAGAAATAATAATATTGTTTATCTCGTAATATCGACTACTCAGTTTTTTGTACTGTGACTTCTGCCATTACATTTCAATTTTTGTATTACTATTAAAACAGTTTAAATCGAGTAAAAAGAACGTTTCAGATCGGGTAAAACAATGATAATAGATCGCCGTTTAGCATCCTGTATATTAAAATCCGTGGTTCATCCTCTAACGTTATATTCTATCGAGAGACGATAATATGTGTTATAATAACGATTCGTTAAAACGTGCGCCTATATATATATATATATATATATATATATTATAATATACACTGGGAAAATAATAAATACTGCGGCGATGGACATGCGAATATTATACAAGAGTACCTAGGTACCTATCTGTATTTTATTATTATTTTATATTTGATTGACGGGCCTCGCGGCTTGCAATGCACAGTTCGTCCGGACACCTATCGGCGGCGGCGATGACAAATGCTTGCCGTCTGTACGTACAGTTTACACACAATCGAATACTATACATAAATAAATTATAATATTATACGAAACACTCGCGTACCTATACACTCATACACACGCTCGCGTAAATGATTGATGTTCTGACCATGACCGTATGAATATTTTAGGAATGCGACACATATATTATACGATCGCACGAGACCGGTGCGCGACGTATATACGTGTACAGATAATATTATCTTATATACGTATATAATATGCGTGTAATGTATATATTGGTACGTATGTATACAGAGTGCCCGTAAAAATCATTTACTCGTATGAAACGACTGTGTGCACGTATACCTATATATAATATGTGGTGATGCGGCTGTTTATATATTATTATTTTACTATTCGTCACTATACTCGACGAGCCGACAGATTTGTGTACACGAGTTATTCGACCAACGTTTACATATATTATGTTTACGTATTATATTATTATAGCAATACCTATATATTCTATATTATAATAATATACGAGTAGACTGTATAATAATAGTCATATGGTTATTTTTTGAGAGGACGTCTGCAGTACAATGGCGTACCTACTTAGGACTTTAAAAACGAAAGAATGAGATATTTAATAAAAAAATAGTGAAAAATGGGGGAGTTTTGCTTTGACAGTCTTTCCAATCAACTTATCTATTTCAAAAATTATAGCGGTCGAACGCAATTCACATTCGACGCGACGCAAAATTCAAAAAACCATATATCAGTTGAGCGAATTGAAACGAGTGCTTAAATTGGAAAAACATTAATATAGAAACACAGTTAAATGTGGAATAAGAAGTGTTCTGAAAAATAATATACGTACAATTTTAATTTACAAATTAATCGGGTGATTCAATTTTGATTTTCGAGGGCTCGAACCATTTTTTTTTTCGTTATTGGAAGCTAAATTTTGATATATTATTTATGATATCATCAACTGAAAAATAATAATTTTTGAAATTGAACAAGTTCTCAAATATATATATCGCAATATTTGTAAAATCCACGTTTACCAAAATTCATCGAACTTCTTTCTATATAATATGATAACTATAGGTTTATGTTTATGATGTTTGAAACTGTTGTTTAGCTTTAGAAAAAATTGAATCGATATAAAAATCTTACCCGCTAAATAAAACTATAAATTAGTATATTTCGAGATTTAAATAAAAATATAAATTTATAAGACTTATAATTAAAAAAAGTTCAATAAAAATTTACATATTTTTATAATTAATTTTTTTAATAGGAAATTTATTACATTTATTGTAGTCAGGGGTACATATTGATTTTGATTTTGGGCTTACAAATACTTAAAAATGACTTATAAATTAATGACAAAATTTGAAGTCGATCAATTTTGGTTGGTTAACTTCACGGACATTAATAAAAATATACTGTTCTTTCCGAGTTTCAAATGGACGACGGAATAATGATTAACTTCCACCATATGTATTTGGACGGTTCGGCGGCTTTGTAATTTATATTACTACATTTATGTTATTTGCAAAAAAAAAAAATATTAAAATAAATTACCTAATATCAAAATACTTATTAATATAGTTTTGGATACTGATTCAAGGTTAGCTGTAATAATTGGTAAATGTTTGGGCGGGGTGTAGGACGTGGATGACGGTCCCCCTACTGCATTTGTATGCAAATATTGTTATGTGGTTGTATTTATAAAATATTGTTTATCCCTATTCCCTGACATGGGGTACCAGAGGCCAAGGACGGATCCAGCTCCCTCCCAGATATAACTTTTACTTATAATAAATGAAAATAATAGTTTAAAATTGATTTTATATTTTTTTATTATTATTACAAGTAGGTAAAATAAAATAATATTATAAAGGTATAGGTATAATTTTTTGTATTTGAAATTAGTGTTCTTTTTAACAAAAAGGCTGACCTCTCACCACCTTGATATTCACTCTGGATTCGTACCAGCTAGAGGCAGATCATAATCAAACTAGAGGTACTCGTTGACGAGATAATTAAATATGCCAATTATTTAATATGTATTATAATTATTTGATAATTTACCGTACCAATAATACATACACATAATTTAATGTCCAAAATATTATCACTAGAACTGCAGTACAATGTTCAAGACCAAAACTTGACTAATGTTCACATATAGATATTATACCTAAAACCGTAACAGTTATACATTTGAATTTAGCAGCATCGGCGAAATAAATAAAATGTGATATGATTCTGTTATTAATACAGAATTAATGTAAAATATTAAATAGCACACACTATATAATATCATATATTAATTATTATATTATATACCCAGTCACAATATTATACATTTTATTTTAATACATTTTTAATATATAATAAAATTTTATTTTAGTCTAATAAAATTGGTGACAACATTATTAGTTTATTAATTGTTAAGGGATTGTCTGAGTACTTTTTAGCCTATAGGGTTAGTTATGCACGTCGTATACACATATTTTCAAAAGTCGCGCGTAGAACCGCAGAGTAGGTGTCCATAAATATAGATTCTTTTGGCTCGCACAGTCCCCCCACCACCCAAGGATATATTATACAAAACAATTCGAAATATTTAAATTCACTGGAACTTTTACTCTTTATATATACGTGTTCGTCATTAACGCAGCGCCATCACTGCCGACAACTCGTGTATATTTTATTTTCATGAAGAATTCGCGATATTATTTTATAATATATTATCTCATAAAATGTTATGCGAATAAATAATATACAGAAACAAGAGTAGTGACGATTCGAAGAGTACAGTACTATGTATATTCCGTGTAGGGGGAGGGTCGGAAGGGGTTTTTGTTCGTCGATTTGCATATTATTATAATATATACGCGCGTTTTTCGCCTTGAGCGGTTTTTTCTTCCCGACGATGACGATTTGCCCGTCGTGACTATACCACCGTGTATACCACGTTTGTGCAGAGCTCGAATTTTTCCTCTGCCATTAATATATACAATAATAATTTGTAGTGACAACGAGGAACAAAGTTTTTCCACACCCCTTTTTGGTTAGACACTCGGTCGTATTTTTCATGGATATATATTATGGCCTTTGACAAATCTGTACACGAATCTCTCCTCCTTTCCCTATCCGGCCTTTGTGATAGAAGTCTTTGTACATATAATACTGTATATATGGGTAAAATAATCATCGTATTATGTATTCGTCGTATATGTTCGCCGTTGAATTTGGGTTTTTGCTTTCGGCAATTTCGTTCGTTATAACTTCCTCGCTTGTTTGTTGTGTTTTTCTTCAATTTTTTGTACATTCGTACTTTATACAGTGCGTATATATGTGTGTATATATATATATATAGTAGTAAGCCAGCGAATACACGTTCCCATCGCCAAACGGAATAGTATTGATCAATGTAGTCTAGATATAGGTATACAAGTATATAATATGGATAGCATACGATTTCGCAAGATTTACGGTTTAAAATGTTTGATCAATATCTCAACCTTTCGGCTTATGCAAAAAATGAATATTTTTTTATTAAATATTTATTTTACCTGCAATACCCATGCACAAATTAATTTTTTTTTTCAATAGATTTTTGACAAACATGTAAAAAATTTTTAACTGATAATTACAGTATTTGTTATTTTTTTTTTAAAATAAGGGGTCGTTCAAGTATTACGTAAGCAGATCTAAATCCCGGTCCTTCATTTCATATCATTTTATATTTGTTCTTTTATTATTGAGGGGGCTGTTAGACCTATGTTGACGTAATTAAGTAGGGGGTCTGTCGTTTTCTGAAATTTGCTGACAAGGAGGAGGGGGGTGTAAAAAGGTCAAAAAAGTGCTGAAGTAATATTCTAACGCCCCTAGGTTATATAGGTAGGTATATTTGTTTCTTTTTACTATTATTTTTTTTCAACAAAGTCAACTCAAACCGAAATTAATGAACTAATTCATGTTTTGTTTATGCATTTGGAATAGGTATTTGTTCCATTTAAATTGGTTAATTCCATGATCTGAATAAAATATTGCTGCAAGTGAAATAGTGATAATCCCACTTTCGATTTTGGTTTAGTGACATTTTTCGATTATATTTTTGATTGTTTAGTCTACTCCACAAATGCAAGAAGGCGTGTTTGAAAATCCTTGATAAATGCTTGGTTAGTTCTATGTTTAGCGTTGTCTATAATAGTCGAGGGAGATTGAATCCAGGTGGTTGTAAATTTTAGAAAAAAAACGTTTTTAGTGCTGAATTCTGAACAGAGATTTTTCTATAATTCATGTGAGTCTCTTGGATCTATTGATTTCTCTATTTATGTATTGACTGCCTAAATTTAAGCCTCTTATTTGGGTGGTGGAATTTTTTTTTATTAAGGTGGAAAACGCTATTTTCCAGCGAATTTTAGGTGTGTGTATGTTGGATAGAACTTGTAACTGTAGTGAACACTTCTCATCCAAACTGGGGAACAGTATTCTGCTATGTTGTACACTAAGGCTAACGCTGAGTATCTTAGAATATTAGTGGTAGCCCCAGCTAGTTTGGAAATTATGTTGTTACGTGTTTTTAATTTGCATTTAACGGTTTATACGTGTTATCTATAAGTAAGGGTTCTATCTAGTTTAATGTCAAGGTAACGTAGTTTAGAATATCAGTACCGTTAATGTTTAATCGTAATGATCTTCTTGCTTTTCGATTGTTCAGATTAAAAGCTATGGACGTGGTCTTACTAGCGTTTAGTGTAAGCTGCTAGGAGTCAATATACCTCTTTAATTTGGCTAGATTTTTGTCGAAGATTTCCTCTACCTTTTTAAAGGAATAAAATTTTTTATCTTATGCCACTAAACCTACGTCATTAGCATATATACATTTTATTGAAGTTGTTTTCTAGATGTCAGCAGTGTACATATTAAAAATAATAAGGGAAATGAACGTTCCTTGTGGGAGTCCATTTTGAATGGATTTCTTTCAGCTTGTTTCATTGTTGATGTTGACCTCGAATTTCGTATCTGATAAGAGTTAAAGTCGTTTTCCTTGTTAATAGTCTTTGCAAATTTAAGATACCTTTATTTCTAATAGTAGTAGCTAGCTTTGTTTTCCAGAGTTTGCTTCTATAACCTAGGTTTTTGATAAATTAAGGGAGAATTCTATCAGCACCTGCCGATCTTCCGTTTTTCACACTTTTAAGAGCTCGACCAAAAAATCATCAATCAACATAGACTTATTTTTACAGTAGTTAAACTCTATATTTTGTACATATTGTTGATTATAGTTATTTCTTGCTTTGAGAGTTTAATATTTGATGTCTTAAAAAGAGAATTTTAAATAGTTTTACAAAAATTTTACTCTTACTTATTACTGGTTGTGATGCGCCTATATTTGTATTGGTTATCTTTAATGGGTGTAATAATAGTTTAATTTATTAAAACTTGATTATTATCGTTCATCATACTGCAACATAAATTATATATTATAGTAAAAGCTATGCTTCGCTTCTATCTGGGGGTTTCGTTCCCAGACCTCCGTAAGGGCTGCGGCTTAAATCGCAGCTTCTTTGGCAACTGGCATTTTAATTTGTTATGCACCTAGATTCGTTATTCAATTTTGATTTGTCATACAATCATATTATATACCTTCTATTAAAGCATATATAAAAAATATTCATGTATTTATATTTAGGTGACTTTTTCTCCCCTTATAATTTATTTTTGGCCAAATGAGAGTAAATGTCATTTAAAAGTTAACGTACATAAATATTTTTGAATAGTATATAAAATGATTTTATGACAAACTGAAATTGAATAACGAATCTAGGCGCATAACAAATTTAAGTGCATGAATTCGGATTTGCCAATGAAACTGTGACCTAATCCATAACCACTAATGGGGTTGGGGTAGAGCCAACAGCAGAAAGCGGAGCGTAGCATAGTTTTTACTTTAAGTACCTACATATTATAATAATTTTACCAAAACAAAATTAGAACATAAGACCCTCTGAATTCAATGAAAACATTGTAAGTTATTATTTTTTAAACATAACATGCCTATTTTCTCAGTTTATTTTTATATTTATGAATATATATTTTTTTAATTTAAATTAAGTGGACGTCGCACTAGCATCATTTGCTGTCTCCGTCTATCTAATGGGCAATATTGCAAAATTACACTACGTAAAACAATAAATGTGGTGTCTACTTTAAAATTAGGGTTAAAACACCTATTATCAAATAATTTTTATCAGAATTATCAAAGCAGAATATTTTTTAGAAAATGACATATCCTTTTTGTAAAATATTGTGTATCAAAGAAGTTACAGTATTTTATGTTTTTCTTTTTTTAAAATTCTGTAACTTCTTTGATAAACAATATTTTACAAAAAGGATATGTCTTTTTTAGAAAATATTCTATTTTTTAAAATTGGTAATAGGTGTTTTAACTCTTAATTTTAATGTAGGTACCACATTACATTTATTGTTTTACGTAGTGAAATTTTGTTATATTGTCTATTAGATAGACAGAGACAGAAAATGCTGGCTTGATGTCTCTTAAAAAAAATTTGTCTAGATAAAGATGGTAGAATCATCCATTTATATTTAGTATTTAGACAGAAATTAGGGAAATGTACTATTATTATTTTAGATATGAGAGTAAAGAAATTTACATTTGAAAAATGATTCTGAGCAAGGTTAGTTATAATATTATTGTCTGTCATAGTTTTCCTTTATGCTTAAAAAAACTAGGTGCTCAAAATCAAAAAAATATATTGATGTATCAAAATATATAATTAAATGATTTTAGAAAGCTCTTTACCAGAAAATTTCTACCCGACCTCTTCTATCTGAAAAAAAAATGTATACAATATACATTATAATCGTACACGTGTATATATACGAGTATATACACATAATAGATATACAGTATATAATATATCCTAAAACCCCTTAAAAACTTCCATTTAAGATTCGAATTTCTCACTATGTGTACGATAATCCTAACCTTAAATTTAAACTAAATCCATTCACTTAAAATTTCAGTTTTTTTGTTAATATTTATTATGATTGTTATTTTGTGTTTTACTTAATTTTACATAGGTACTCAGTGACATTCCACGGACCTAAAGGAATCGGTTCAGCCTTAAAATTCGTACATATTACATATACAGTCTGCTAAATGTAATTGGGCACCTACCTAAAAGTATTTTTTATAAAAATCTATAGATATTTTGATACTTTTTCTCCGGATATTTTTCCCAGTTACCTATCCCATATAGCGATTTTTTATACGCATTTTATTCTAAAAGTTGGGTCCGTTTGACGCAATGACTTGACGGCGGCGCTAGAGGGCTATATTATAATATAATCGCTTAATGACGACGGCCGGTCGAGGGTGTTACAGAACGCCAGAGTGGGCAAAACTGTACAATATAATATACATTCGCCCTCACTGAACAAGCCACCCGCAGAGTCGCCGCCGCCGGCGCGGCCGAAGACGACCGTTGCGATAGTCCCTCGAGATTACGAGTATTACTATATATACGAATATAGTAAATGAATACACTATATACATATCCATACACCAGTGTATATACAGGGTGTCCAAGGTTTGCACACTTTGGGAATGAACTCATAGTTGTTAATGTTACCGAGTGGAATATCGAAACCCTATGTTTTGCGTTTCGAGATTACTTATCGACCCATTAAAATGAAAATATTTTGGATGAAATATATTTTTCATGTAAATCAATTGTAAGAAGTTACGCGAAAAAATAATTTTGAAAAAATTTTAACAATAATAGAAAAGGTACGTACTAATAACCAGAATATGTAATAATAATAGTAATAGTGAATAGTGATTACTACGCACCAATAACAATTTTTTTTATCAAAATTCCTTAAAATTAATTTCATTTCACTATGTTATTATTCTTCTTAATTTTTAAATTAATATATCTCTATTTTGATTGGTCACTTTTCAAAAATGTAGTTGGCGTACTAGCGTGATGGTTGACAGGAATTATTAGGAAATCGATAATGTCACGTGACCTATATCAAAATATAGGACTATGAGATGGGCAAATCTCGCGGTGGCATCAATATTGCAATAAATTAAAAATATAGATGGTTACTGGAAGGAGCTATATAAATCTAGTTTTAATGAAATACAAAATAGGAATTCAACAGTGCAATGGATTTTTGAATGGGTGGGAGGGGAGGGGGGTTAATAGGGTAATTATTATCTCCCATGACCAAAATAATATATTACAATTTAAAACGATCATTTATAATTTTATACAAATAATATGCGAATATTAATCCTCTACTTTGGACAATTTCTGTAGATCCACGGCCCTTGGTCTTGTATAGTAGACATTATGTATTCAAAAACAAGAGTTTATTTCTAAAGTTTGGCCGTTAAAATCGGATACACCCTGTATATGACGGGAGGCAGGGACACACGCGCGCGTTCGTGTCTCCAAGAGAAGGAGGAATAGCGGTGGTGGCTGCAAGAGGAGAAGGATCGGAAGGAGCGGGAACGGTGGAGAAAGGTACGCGCGACCATGGCTGAGGGTCCCTTGATTGTCGCTCTTGTTCAAACCACCGCCGCCGCTTTTCATTCAATCGCTCCAAACATCGTCCATAATCCCCCCAACGGCGTCCTAGATATTATATATCCTTCGAACTTTTTTCTTTATGTTCCTTGGTAATTTTTTCTCTTCTCTCTCCTCCTCCACGATATTTCCAGTAATTTCCATATATACGTATACACGAAATTTCACGAGCCGGGAATATTCGACTGAATCCTGTTTGCAGGTTATTAATTCGCATGTCTATTTTTTTCTGCCCACTTTTACATTGGGGACGTGCACACGAGGGGGCGATATGCAGGACAGGTTCTTTCCGTGACTTTTATCGTTATTTTCGTCATTTTTCTGAGGAATTTTCCGCATAGTGACTCAATTATTCATAATTTCATTTTATTTTACAATTGATCTGTATATTAACTGAATTACTTTTCATTACCATTGCAGATGAGAGAATATTAAGTAGTTCTTGTCTTACAAAATAAAAAATCTATTTATTAAGTTTTATGCCCGATGTGAATATCATTTAATGTTCGGTATCCTTATTTTATACGAGCAAAAATTTATACTCATATGGTAGACCATTTAAATTTATTAAAACTATACTTAATAGGTATCTACGCAATATTTGTATTACACACTATTATGTAACATACGCACATTATTAATGAATCATTAATATATATTATATATATTCAAGATACCTCGTTACGCTCTGCTTCCAGATCATCGAAAAAAGCTTTGGGGTTTGTAACTTGGGTCCACGTACCTCATTTTGTTGTGCCGCTCGATTCGTTTTGAAATTTAGATTGTTATGCACTTTATAAAATGTAAATATTGTACATGAAAATTATTAATTCCTAAATTTAATTTAAATTTTATTGGGGGAAAGCCGGGTAAAAGTCACATAGAGGCTAAAATTATAGATAATTAATTTTAATCCAACATTTTTAAAAAAGGGTCAATTTTGGAGTACCGTGGATAGGAGGAAGATGAGAAAATCCTAGTTGTTTTAAATTTTGCCGACAATAGAATACTTAAAATGTTTTTAAAAAAACTTGAAGACGATTGAAATATTTTAAAAAGCAGTTAGTTGGTCTGCAAATTTTAGGCGGAGCAGTATATGAAAATTTAAAAATTTCAATATTCCTACAGTCTTTTTTTTTTACAAGTTTCATTATACTCGAGTTAAATGTATTCCTGACGTACGTTATGCCAGTCCCCCCATTTTGGAAATTTACACTTTTTTACAGTTATTTAATATGGATTTTCTATGAATTTGTATGACCATTTTCAGAATTTGTATACAATTAGATTTACTGGAATAACTTAAAACACTGGGGGGGGGGGGGCTGGTGCGACTTTTGTGCACTTATATTTTTATAAATAACATAGCTGAGAGGACCGGACACCCTCGCTCTGCTTTGCTTCAATCGAAAATATCCCCCGTTTTGCTACGAAACACCACGTCGGGTGGATAACAGGTTAAATATAGGTACTCATATTTTTTTATTAAATTTGTCAAGCTAGCACAACTCTATTATCGTCTGATTTCAATGAAACACATTGGCCTTTGGTGGACAACATTGTCCCCATACTTTAAAAAGTTATTGATGAACCTGTTACCTACCTGACGTGGTGTTTAACAGCAAATCTGGGGATATTTTCGATTGAAGCGGAGCGAGCGTGGCCTATCCTCCCAGCAATGTTATTTATAAAAACATAAGTGCACATTAATTGCACATAATTTGCACAAAATAATAGCAAAGGTTTTATTGAAATCAGAATATAATTAAAAAAGTTGTGCTAGCAAGTATTTTTAAGTTATTCTGGTAAAACTAATTGCATACAAATTCTGAAAATGGTCTTACAATTTCATACAAATTCTAAATACTAAATAACTGTAAAAAAAGTGCGAATTTCCAAAATGGGGGGGAGGAGGGCTGGTGTGACTTACGTCAGGAATATGTGTAGCTCAAATATAATTAAATTTTCAATACAACACGTATTAATCGGGTGGCGTATATATAAAATATATTTATAGATCAACCACGTGAAACTCCAACAAATACAAAGTTCCAACTGTACTAAAAAATCTGTGTCAATGTGGGTCGCCAAAAAAAAACTTCCATATCAAATAATTTTATTTATTAGGAATTAATTAAAACTATTATAGTTATAATTTTTTGAATCCATAATTTAACTACTACGAATTAAATATTAATTTAATACCCAAAAACCAAAATGTAGAATAAAATTATTTTTTCCTGATATCTGACATTTTTTTTCATTTTTTGAGAGAATAATTTCTTTATTATTTATATTTTGACTAGATTAAATGAAATAGTAATAATACAGATAAACTAAAATATATAAACCTGCATTTTATTATATTTCTCAATGCGATCGGGGCTACACAATTTTAAGTCAGAGGCCACTCTTTAAAAATCTATTGTCTTCTACGGGAACTATTATATGACCTTCAAATATATAGTGAACTGCCAAATTGGCTTCATTTTGAATCATATGTCTCTGAAGTGTAAAACAAATTAATATATAACGATTATTTTTCCGTTGTGATAACCACTCTCTGATAGACCAGCAGGTGGTGGGGAACGTAAACAAATAATGTAACAAGCAAAATATGACATACCTATCGTTCTAAAATCATGGGTATACACGAGGATTTTGTACATATCTTCATATATCAAAATGCTAGTACACCATATATGCATCTTATCAGTGGAAATAACGCTTCTGTGATGTTCTGTGGTTTGACATGTCTGTCGTAAATACTAAAAATTATAAGCATATCATTGACCGTAACTTTTACTTACCTATGTAATATAATTTTATTTTTACCATATACTTAGATCTTACTCGTATGTTAGGGAATAAATAATACAAAATCTAGGTATAAATTATAATATAGATAACATAATAATCACAAAATATATACTTAAAATTGAATTGTGTCTTTGTAACTGCCCGGTAAATAAATTGAATTGAATATTATGTAGTATTTACACGTCATGTTTTCCGTAATATTTCGATCGATTTTCTATGGATTATAATATATACTATATGGATTCGCGTGGATAACTATAATTATGACCGGTGGATCGCGTAAAATAAAAATAAATAGGTATGTCGGACATAGGGCATATTTTGGAGTAGGTAGGACGTATAGATATGTTTTTATGTGGTCAATATATTATAATTACAGTCGAGATAAAATACGGGATAAAATATTATTTTACATGTTTTCATAATTTTCTCCGATCATCGTAAACCCAGATAATAACTAAAACAGCGATAGAGTCGCCAATATTTCAATATTCCTCTTTTTAAATTTTACCATTTTATAATAATTTCTTATAAGATTTGAGGAATTACAACTTTATAATTGTAACTTTTAATTGGGGGGGGGGGTGGTGGTCTTTGTCCCATTTTGTCTCCCATCGCCCCCTCGCTTAAACCATAGAACACGATAATGGCGTGTTCTGCAGTACACACGGAATTATATGTATATTATATATACATGGTGCTTTCGCCGCGCCGACTGTGGCAGATGCCGTCGAACCTCTGCGTAAGTATAAAAGGATTTGATCCTCGTCCACCGCGTAGAGTGAGTGAGAGCAAATAATAATAGTAATAATCATGACGAATGCATATACACAGTAGTCGTATACATATATATTGTAATAATATATGTGTGTATGTGTTTTTTACGAATGTCCAAAATCGAAATGGTATGCACCCCCGTGCGGGGGATCGCGCGAAACAGGATTATTATTATCGGTGTAACTGCGTGTTGCGGGGTCCTTTGAACTTGGCATAAAAAAAAAAAAAGCATCAACTAAAGACCCCTGCTTGTCGGTGTATAGTCGGATTTTTTTTTTTTACTTCTTGTCCGCTCAACCGTGTACCCGCGCGGGCTCGTTCATCATCTGCAATCCACTATAATATATAGATATACTGCTGGCTGTGAATATCGATTCGTTTCCTTTACAATTAGTTACAAAATATTTTGACCCGACACAAAAACACGAAAAAAAAAGAGAAAAAAAAGAGAGTCCCGATACCCTATCGCCGTCAAACACGCAGTGCGTAACAGGCTTTACATAATGCTTGCTATACATATATATATAGGACATATATTGCGCGACAAAAGCTGATTTTTTTCGACGTTTTTGAAAATTCACCGACCAAACGAATTTTTTACGCGAAACAAGAGTCAAATAGGTAATTATGAAAATAAAAAAATAAATAAAAAAAACAAATAATGTCTAATACCCATGTGCATCGCGTTTCTACAAAATTGGAGCTGATTATACTCGTATATTCAAATACTGCAGTATACAGTAGACAAATACCTATATAATATATACTCGCGTTTACTACTCGTATATTATTATAATTTAATTAGGTTAACTAGGGCACTATAGTGTTCTAAAAAGTAAGATTTAATACACTAAAGTCAATAAAAGTGTAACAAAATTTCAAAATTTGTATATTATTGGTATGTATTATTATATTATACTATATAGGGCAGTGGTTCCCAAACTTTCTTACCCCAGGCTCCTTTTCTAAGTTTGTAAAAACCTCACGTCACCTTTATTAAAAAAATCTTTTTATGTCAATTGTATTATTTTTATTTTTTTTGGTAATATTATATAGGTACATGAAATAGGTTATACACAATCGTTTAGTTATATATGTACATTTTTATGATCAAAACCCGAAAATCGATTTTTACCAATAGTAAATTATATTTGTAAATAATTATTTAGGGATTTTTATATAATAATAACTTCAAAACATTACCAAAAAAAAAAAAATTAATGTGACGGTTGATATTATTTTTTTTTTTTTTTTATTGACAAGTTCGGCATAATATTAGGTTTTATTTTTGAAAAATACATCTCAGCTAATTTTGCCCTTGAAGCTGATTTTGCTGTTTAGTTTCGATCAGAGAAAGAGCCGAGAATTCAGCCTCTCAAAGATATGTGAATGAAAATGGTGTTATCGCAAGCATAACTTCTTTCCCTATTATATGGGTATTATAGGTACACGCTGAAATATTTTACACAAAAATCTTCCATATTCAAAATTGTAAAGTCATCATTGGCAACTAAGTCATATTTTATTTCAAATTTCAATTGTTTGTTCTTAAAGATTTTCTGGCAGTTTATCGAAATCTACAACAAATGGATTTCGAGCTAATGCCCAAGTAGAATTTTCTATATTAATATCAGGGAAATAATGTTTGAGTTCCTTTACCTTAGGTCGCAATGCATTATTGCTAAGGACTGTATGGAAAATGACAATTTGTGGTTGCTGTGTCTCATTTTTTTCAATGAACGTGAAGCCGTAATTCAAATAATCAATATTATATAATTGAATTTTTGATAGCGTCAATTTCTTATCAAAATAAAATTACTAATATAAAAATAAATGTGGTAATATTATAGTAATAATAACGTCATCTAAATTCTAAGTAATAAAAGTAGTAATTGCATAATAATATTCCAAACTTGTTTAGAAATATAATATTTGACCAATCACTATTATTTTCACCTTGAAGTTGCTTTTAATTGAATTAAATCCCTCCCTCACGTTGGGAACCTCTAATATAGAGGTATAATTGCTATAAAATATATAATTATATTATTGTGGTGTATTTTCGAGTTCAGGTTTAATAACGGGTTTGACATTTTATACGGATTTAGGTTTAAAAATGGTTTTGAATTTTTACGGGTACCCATCTGATAAAGTGGTTTCAATTTTTGAAAACAGGAAAGATTTCGTAGATGTAAATTCATCTGCACCTTACAATCAGGTAGGGAACTTGGATCTAAAGAACCAGACACAGGAGAATAATCGTGATTATAGAACTCTAAGGACAAATTTAACAAATCTGAAAATTTTACGTTGCACGCTCTTTTCAATTGATCAATATCATTAGCAGTGCATGGGTACATAATTAATCTATTGATATATAATTGATTCGTATTTTAAAATATATCGAACCAATGAACAGTACAGTGCCTTGATAGAAGAAGAAAAAACGGAATATTAATATTATTTTTAATATGATTATAATATAATTCAGGTTTTGGGATTTTCTACTGGAAATATTACAATTACATATCCGGTTTTTTCATCAAAATTTGTTTCTTTACGTCTAATTTTGATTAATTTTTAAAATTTGTTTACTTACTGGTCTAAATATTTTCACGGCTTCATTTAATCACAATATCAATCTAAAAAAAAAACAATTGCAAATTGTATTAATTTTACCAATTACCACCTTTTTAGCGAAAATATTGCAATTATTGTTATCGAAATCGGTATTTTAATATATTTTGTATAATACTTGTCATTAGAACGATAATATTATTTATAATGTTATTATGATAACGTTACTTAACAACGAGTCAATTTTTTGATCAAAATCTAAATCCAGCAAAAAAAAAAAAAGTCATTAGTAAATAAAAAGGTATAGTATTATAAGGCCTATACTTTAAAAATACATTTTCTATATATAAATATAATCATGTATAATATTAATAATTAATAAATATACCATGATATACCATCAATATAGGTAGGTACACAGTGTGTAATTTGGAAAGTCAGTAGCCTTAATTCTTGATATGGTGCGAATATCTTGCTGCATTTTTTTACCTCTGTTTTTGCATGATGTACAAAAAAATAAAATTTCAAAAATCGTCAGAAAAATGTTTAGTTTTTTCAAAAATTTGAAATTAGCCAAGAGTTGTATATCGATAATACGGAGAAAAAATTTGGTTGAATTTTGAATGAATGAGATCAATTCGTTATTTCAAAAGTACAATAAAATATTGCAAAATATAGCTATCTACAAGTGTTAATGTGTGAAAAAAGTACAATCACAATATTTTGCTGTATTTTTGAAATTATGAATTGCTCTCCTTCATTCAAAATTTGGTCGAATTTAACAGAATTTATTTTCAATTTATTGATAAGTAACTATAAAAATGGCTTTTTTTTGAATTTCTCCAAAATATTTTTTGAATAAATAAAAAAAGAATTTTCGACGATTTTTGAAATATATATATATATATATACATAATATATTTTTTTTTATAAATCATGCAGAAACAGAGGCCATTAATCATATATTATATTTAAAAAAAGTGCAGTAAAATATTCGCACTATATCGAGAATTATAGCTACTGACTTTCCAATTAATTTACATATACTCGTATAAGTACTACTACAGTATATTGTCATATAATAATATTATATAACAATAATAAAATAACATATTATGTTACTTGTGTATTTTGAGATTTTAGGTTAATCAAATTTTCTCGATTTTTTTTTTTTTTTTAGCTTTTAAGCCCGTGTAGGACCTTCACTGCCTCAACCACTCCTCTCCATTTAACTCTGTTTTCGCTGTCTACCATTCTTGTGCCTTGTGATATTCCAGTAATCTGTCTTTACTGCCCTATATCTTCCCATCTCTGTCTCGGTCGACCCTTACGCCTTTTTTCGTTCAGTTTGCCGATACAAATTTTCTCGATTATTCCAGGAAAAAGAAAACCGTTTATTTGATCTTTCAATTTTGATTCTATAGTTCTACATCACTATGATCTGTCTATACATATTATACTATAGTCCCTGATTTGACCATATAACCTGCAGGGGCGTAACTAGCGGAGGGTAGGGTGGGGGAAATTTGCCCCCAAAAGTCCCTTCAGTCGGCCAAATCGTATTGTCAGTCGGCTATTCGTGTGTATAAGGTTCAAAAGAGAAAAATAAGTTGATGATGATTTTTTTTCGCTTTATTTACAGTTTTAAACTGACTTTTTAGACTTATTAGTCTATATTAGACTTAGATTTTTTTTTTTTTTTTTTGCTTCTCATACAAAATGTTCAATCAGTCGGTAAAATTAAGACACTGCTCCCCCCCCATTTTATATGTTGTATTTCATATTTTATACGTCGAGAATCCGATGACATCGTAACGGGAGCGCGCGTGCGATTATAGTACGGGCGCGCAAAGTTACATCGTATCCCATCCACGAGATCATTACACGCGTGCACAATAATACACTTATTGCTTATACACACACACACACAGTGTCACACGTGGTGTAGAGAAACGAGCGAAGCCCGCAGCTTGCCCGACGCGTATATTGGCCCCGCCAGTGTACCAACTGTAAATATTGTTTATTCATATCTAGTTAGGGCTTGTGTATGTATAACGCGTATTTGTGCGTAACGTTTTGTCGGGAGAGCAAACAAGGTTACGGTGGCGGCATGTAGTAGTAGGTAGTAGAGAGTTCCTTTGGTTGTTTGAGTTCGGATTTTCCCCGCGCGCATCTCGTCCGCGTGTCCACCCCTCGCCCCGTCCACAACCCGCATGTGTATATAAGCGTCGGCGAAAGGGTTCGCGGGACGGACGGCGGCGGCAGGCGGTTAGGTTGATACGGAGCAAACGCAGCAACAAAGACGGAACTTTTGCACACCACCCGAATCCATCGCGTGTGCTCGGCACGTTCGTTACATTCCCGACCGTATACGTATATATACGCAAGATATATTATATTATATTATATTATACGGTATACAGAATATCGAGAATTCCCAAACTACAGGTCACACGACCCCGCAAATCAAAAACGGTTTTAAAACAAGAATTCGTTTGAAAAATTTTTTTTTTTAAAGAAAAAAAAAAAGAAAAGAAAAAAAGAGTAGGTATATACTATACTCTGCACTGAACCAAACCATCATTGGTAGAATTAACAATATTCAATAATCAAATTTTAACAAATGAATAATTTTTATATTGAAATAATACAATTTTTATTATTTTAATGTATAAGCATATTGTTAAATTAATAAAAAATGTGTTTACAGTAACAAATTCATTTTGTAAATTTCACAAAATATATGAGTTCTAATTTAATAATAATAATAATTTGTAAAATTAATACAGATTTTATTATTATAATAAAATATGTTATTAAATTTCTGTTTAAATTGATTATTTTGATTAAAAAATGGGCGTTTGTTCTACGAAGAAGAAGAAAGAAAGAAACACAAAATATTTATAATTGATTAACAAAATATTTGTTAATTCAAATGAATTTGTATTCATTTAGATAATTTTACCCAAGACATTGATAAAAGATATTGTTAAATCAATAATACGTTTTGTTATTTTACTGTTAAATTGATAAATATTTTATTTCTAAATCAACAAACATTTCATTGGACGTATACTAACGACCATATTATTAAATTAATCTATATTTTTATTGAAATCACACATTGGTTCAGTGTAGGATTGCCATATGTCCTAAGCCTTCGGGACCACTAATTGTCCCGGAATCCCGAACTTCGATGTTGGATGTTGAATTTTTACTATAGAAAAACGTATTTGAAAATTATATAATATCTATTTTTACATAGCCATTGATATTATATACACACTTACTCCAAAATATGCAGTTATTATTTGAAATTATATAAAAAAAATTCGAACAGTTTCAAATATTTGAAAAATTGTTTAAAGAACAAAATGTTAAATACAAAAACGTTACTTTCGAAGAACATTGTTTATTCCTTATTAACTTTTATATACATTTTAATGAACTTAATATAAAAGCGATGTAGATGGACGTAGAATTTTCTTTTACTTAATCTGATTCAAATACAGTAGTAGGACACGTGTTTTTATTGGTGAATATTGAGGGTACTATAGAATGGACAATTTGGAAGTTATGGATGACATTTGACATATTTACAGTAGTCAGTAATAATAACGAAATAATAATCAAAATAAGTTTGGATAACTATTTCAAATTTTTGAAACTTGTTTTTTTAAAAAAAGATAAAAATAAATAAAGTCAAAAAATTAAAAAAAGAACTCTTTAAATAACTTTCCTGACAATTAAAAAACTTTATAAATATTTAAATATTTATAATGTTGATCGGAAAATGGGATCGCACGTGTCTGATTAGATCAAGTTTTCAGGTAGGTAGAAAAGGTTTTAATAGAAATAATATAATATATATATAATATAATATAATTAAATAAATTAATATAACATTTTATATAGGGTAAATCAAGAAAAATTTGTTAAGTATTTGGATGGCGGAACTTTTACTCAAAACTATAGTATAATTTATTTTTTGTCCTGGTTTTTTCAAAGTAAAATATGGTAATCCTACTATACTCCCCATTCATAACTTGTACATATATTATATAGTATGTTTGAAAAGTTTGGTGAATGAATTGTTATAAACGTTTGCTACATTTCACAATGCGTAATTATTTTCATCACTTATATCCTACGGCAGCTGTTAAGATTACAGTCTGATAGGAATATGCGTGTGCAGTTGGCCACCCCCATGTTGTCGAATTTTTTCAAAACTTTTACAAATATTTTGAAAACTCATTTTTAGAATTTTAAAACTCTTGTTTTAGCCGTGAGAACTTTTTTTAAGCCGGGCGGAGTAACATCGCGGAACCCCTTAATGTCATCCAATTTATACCAAATATCCAATAAAAATATTATAATTAATTAGAAAAAAATTGTAAACTTATTTAGATAGAATTTGAAAACTATTATTTTAGCCACGAGAGCCTTTTTTTTAAGTAGGTGCAACATCACACGCAGCCTCCCTCCCTCAATGTCATCCGAGTTACACTAATATGTTATAGTTAATTTTAAAATAATTTTTTAAAAGTTTTTAGAATTTGAAAACTATTATTTTAGCCGTGAGAGGTTTTTTATGTGAGGGGGTAACTTCAAGCATGTCATCCAATTTACACCAAACGTTCATCAAAATGTTATAGTTAATTGGACGACATTGGCTGGGGGTTGTGTGTGGGTTGACAGTTTCTAATTTTAAAAACTCTCACTACCAAAATAATAGTTTTCAAATTAAAATTATTTTCAAAATATTTGGAAAAAATCCAACAACATGGGGGGAGACTTACTGCACATATATGTGATTGGATGTCTACACTAAAAAACAATTTAAAATTGACCAAATTCGTATTTTTCACAAAATGAATAAATTCGAATTCCATGCCATCATCAAGCACTTTTTTTTTTAAAACAATTTTTCCGTCACCCAGATCAAAACCGATACAGGTATCTAAAGTTCATACTTATTTTTGGATAAATTAGTTTAAACGTGGCTGTCAGGAGGCCGTTCATGTACCGAAGATGTTTTTAAGTCTTTTTGAGGGCATTGAAAAGGCAATATGAAATAATAAAGATAATATCTAGTAACTTTGCCATATAAGTAATAAGTAACCTAATTAATTAATAATAATGTTATCAAACACCAGATATGCATCAGTTTGGGGTGATTGAAGTAATTAAGGGAGTCAAAAGTTTTAATGTCTTATGATGTCTATAATTCTTGATAATTGTAGATAATTAATTCGCGACCGTGGCCTGTGGGTTGAACTATCGTCCTTGAGTTCTGTAATACAATTTGATTTTCTTGCTATTTTACATATAGGTACTATAATTATTAGTTATAATAACCCAGTTTAACCTAAGAGTTAAAGATAAATTTAATTTTATGATTCATATTTTCATAATAATTTTACTCTTTAATATAATACGATATAACCCCTATGGGTTACAAATATTAATATTCATATTTCAATATTTTATAAGCAGTAAAATATTTAACTACTTCGCTTGGAAAAACGAATTTTCTTTATTTATATTCATAAATAAAACGGTTAATTAATTAATATAATTATTATTAATATTAATATAGTTATTATTGGGAGAGTTTTACACACTTAAATAAATGTAATTTGAAGTGATTGAGTAAATAGTCCTATACATATTTTGAAAACTGATTTAAATTTGTTAACAACTGCTGTAATTTTAATATTTTGGTATTGATTTTATAATGATGTTTATTTTTATTTTTTTACTATAAAGAGTCGGATTTGGAGTTTTTGAGTGTTTATGATAATAATAAAAAAATGGTTCTAGATGGCAATTTGAAAATGACGTTTTTAAATTTTTTCCGTACTTCAATAAGCAATACTTAAACTAGACTTAATCTATTCTATACTTATGGGTTACATTTTTTTTTATATAAACTTAAAAGTTTTCCTGATCATTATTTGAAAGTTGTCTGACACTTCCGGATGTACATCTTTATAATTTTATTCCTAAATCTAACAGCTAATGTAATAATAGCAAAAATAATCATGGTGACAAATATGTATATAATTGTTAAGTGAAATTCTATTTTAAATATAAACAAAGGTTTCGAAGATTTATGTTTAAGTTGACTTATTTCGATTGCTTTATTATCATTACATTTAGGAGTTTCTTTGATAATATTAAATGTAAGATTTTGGTTAACATATATACTAAATTGTATTTCGGATTTTCTGGAATTATATGTGTTTTTACATCTCTATTGACTTTATTTAACGGTATACAAGTATTGAATTCTCGGTAAGAACTTCACATGAAGGAGAGGTGGCCAACCTACCCACACCCGAGATTTCCACCCTAAATAGGTCTGTACAAGTGATAGTACACAGATCTGGTTGTGTACCGATAGTTAATTTTTGAAAATAGACGCATCTAACGTTATAAATTTTATTCGACAATCCTCTGAGAGATAATTGTAATATCTCACATAGATTGGTTCCCGATCGGTGATGGATTGGTTGATTACCCTTACAAAGTGTATAAGATTCTAATTTGATGCATGATTCTCATTGATTTAGTTCTACCGAAAAAAAGTTTTTATTATTGTTAATTAATGCTAGACAGTCGACTTCGATTAGAACTATCGTATCGTTACTATACTTAACTGAAAGATATATGGGATATTCTTCGATGGATGTCAAAAGATATCAAATGTTCTGTGGAGAAAATTAAATAATTTTGAAGATTTCTTGATTTTATGGGTGGGCGGGTTGGGGGGACGTCACGCCAGCCCACCCATAGAATTTTGCTTATAACTTTTTAACCCAATTAGTACAAATTCTGAATTTGGTCGTACAAATACGTACAAATGACGTACTAAATATTGCAAAATATTTCATTGGAAAATTCGATATGGGCTGGGCTGGCGTGACGCACGTATCCTGATGGTATATTGTGATTTCAGAGATTCAGTGACTGTGTAACGTGATAGGTTGAAAATAACTCTATAACACTATATCATTTTAAGTTATCACGCAATTTCTGACAATTTCGGACCATAATGTAGGTAGTATTTAAATCAAAAAATTGACACCGAGATTCCACGTTCCACGACGTTGTCAAGTTTGATTTTCACATGCAGGGCACAATATATAATATATAATATATATATAATACGTAGGTACAAATCTCGGTAGGCCGCGTGACATTTCAGCCGTGATTAAGTAACGTGTGGCGAAAAATATAAGAGCCCACCCTGAAAATAGGAAGGTTCTTGGGTAGCCAGTTCATTGAAATATTTTTGAAAACGCTTTTTTGGCCGGTATAGAAAATCCTAAAAAAAAAAAAAAAAAAATCGGCAGCTTCCCTATCCGACGCTGTTCGCGTACGTGCATAATCGCCGTATTCCCCTCCCCTCCGTATAACTAACGCACAACGGATATAAACATATTATTGCCTTATCGTACCTATAATATTATAGCTGTCTATAGGTAGTTTTTAGTTACCCATATTATATACTTTGTTGTGCATTATATCGTCCGCGTATATCTCTGTCCGCGGCATTTGACGCCCTACAGACCACGATCTGGCGAAACGATATATACATGTATACGTAATCGAACGAAACATCGGACTGTTGTAGTTTGCCAGATTGTTTGATAACTATACACCTGAACTTTTTTTTACTATTGTCGTAGCGTGCGTACGCGGTTTTCGCATTGTTACTGTACGTAATATAATGAAATGTGCGAGGACGATAACGGATATACCTAACCTAACTATATACAGTGGTACATAACGTATGAACGATATGGCCGTTTTTATCGGACTGCGTTATCGATGTATGCGTATATGCTCACCGGACCCCGTCGGGGAACATACGCACGTGGGATACGTATAACGAGATTACACGTACGCGCTACTACGACCGTTTGACCCTCTGGCTGTCGCAGGGACACGACATACGCGCCGCCGCCGTGTAATCCCATTGTGTATACGTCGGAGTATATTATACGCTAACCTAACGTATACTCGTCACACTCTACGTATGCACATATTGTAATGGACGGCGTTTATAAACTGGTAACCAAATAACATGTGTTATGGTATATGGTATAACATAATAATATAATATGGTATTGCGGACGGACCGCGTGATACTCGCGTATAAAATGGGTATAAACTATATAAATACGCAAATTATACATCGTTATTATTTATTTTACTATTGTTCGAACGATGGTCGTCGTCGTTTCGCCTGCATCACGCGACGTAATAATATAATGTATTTATTATTATTTCCGAGGACTATGGTCACTAGGGTGACCATATTTAAAAAATTAAAAAAACGGGACAAATAAACAGATCATTCGAAAATATAAATAAGCAAAAATTAAAGAAAAAGGTTATTTAAAATATTGTCCTATAAAAATCGTGGAATCGCTTAGAAAAACGGTGGATAAACAGAGAAAAATGCGTTTTTTTCTACAAATTATATAAAGACGGGACAAAAACGAGACCTGCCTTCAAAAATGCGATAATACGCGTCCCGTTTAAAATATGTGGGGACAACGGGACAAAATGCTGAAAAATGGGACAATTCCGTTTTAAACGGGACATATGGTCACCCTAGACTACACCATATTATGGTGTGGTGTCGTTCATTTTTAAGAGGTTCCGTACAAGCAATTTTTAAGGTCTATTCACATATTTTACGGACATCGCAAGTGGCAGACACTTAACGTGGCTAGCACATTACAGACAGTAGTTTTCATATGTTATAACCACCACTATCTACAGACACCAATGTTTCGTAATTTTTCTGTGGAAGATTTGGCGGTGATCGCAATTGCACTTGACGAGGAAACAGAGATTGAGGATGGAAAACAAAAAAAGAAACGATCTAGACAAAATAGTCTTGACAACGTGTATACTTCATAATTATATAAAATATAACCACATTCATGCAGCACAATGTGAAAATATAAAAAATTTACAAGTCCTACCGAGATAAAGCGGTAATGGTTAAAATTTCGCTTTCATCGTCAGAGACAAATTGACCGTGTTTTTCAATTCACCTGCTGGAGTAATGTAAACATCTGTAGCAGTATAATTAGTATAATTCTTTTTATAAAAAGGTTGTTTTACAATTATTTTATAATTAAACTATATGTTAATTAATAATTTTAATTACATGCTTACCGTTGACATTGAGTTGTTTTCCTATATCCCGCCAAGCCTTCTCTTTAAGTTTTTTATCACTATACTTACGGTCACTTAAATCGTATAGAAATGAATGACTTTTCACTAGCTCAATAAGGTTTTCGTGATTCATCTTGAATAATTTTTTTTTTGTTGACGAAAACTGTACACGCTGCTGATGGTCATATTTATGTGTAACTTTGTGGTTATTGTGTTCACAACAACCGCGCAGACAAGCGCCGTCATGTACAGACCTGTACCGGTACAGATAAAATATTCTCCTTGAGCTTGTCGATGTGTGCGGGCACTTGTCTGCGCGTAACGCAACGTTCACAAACGCTAGATGTAAATATGTTCATAGATAATGTGTACCTTAATATCATTGTGTCTGTCACCATACGTGTCTGCCATGCGCGGTGTCTGTATATGTGAATAGAGCTTTAGACGTTTTTTGAACAATGACAATTCAACAATTAACAATCGTTAAAATACATTTTAAAAGTAATCTAAAAATAGTTTTATATCCATATCACATTTTTTGTTGTTGTGTAATCTTGATATTTATTCAAAAACTACTTGTAGCTTTATGAACACAATTTATTCATACATTATCGTTAAAGAGAAATAATTACGCTAAATAAAAGGCAAGAAAGTTAACTAGAATCGAGAAATTTTGTTCGAAAAGTATATTTAAACATCTAAAATTTGTGATTTAAAAACGTAAAATTTTCAGATTTAAAAAATACTATGTTTACTTCCATAGCAAATATGCTCACCTGTCAGCTATCATATTCTGTTTAAATTTTGAATCTACGATAACTGTGAGAGAAGTCGTAATTAGAAAGCGCAAACGTGTCTTAATGCCATTAAAATGCATGTGTAGTAACTTATAATATATCAGTTACCGTAGTTTGGTCCTTTGGCGACCCCGACAGAAAACGAATAAGGCCCGTGATATTATAACAGAACGAAAAACACTATAATTTTTGTTATACTGCCAATATTTAGAGCTCAATTAATAATTAGTGCTTAAGAAATATCATATAACTGTAATTAATACTCGAATAAAAGTCTATAAATATAGTTTTCCCATGATGAAATAACATGGTATGTCACCAGAAACATGAACGAATTTGAGAACGGTACGAGTTTTCATGGAATAAAATATAATTTATCATTATGCATTTATGCCAAACAATTCTGACGTCACTCGGACTTATCTGCGGTCTATTCAGTATAATAATATTGAAATAGGTTTAATATTTACAAAGCTAAATATATTTAATCCAAATAAATAGTAGATAACAATAATAATTATGATAGGTGGATTGAGTAACGTAGAACTCAGTTGCTGGCATACCATGTTATTTCATCATAAGTTTTCCATTTTTGCACTCAAAGAGAGAACGCTTTGCTTTGCTTGTTTGGTTGGCGTAGAAGCCTATGTAACTATACCCGGCTATTGCCTTTGCTGGTTGAGTGAATTAAATATTGTGGTTTATATGGAAATTGATTATTTGCTTATGAATTTAATATTGTATATGGATTATTGTAATGTCCAGAGGTAGGGTCTTGGTTTTGCTTTGGTTTTTAATGGAATTTGATCTGTACGTTCCAGTTCGCGTATATGTTGGTTGTGCGATTTGGAGTTTTTTAAAACATTGCTTTGGTTTGATTACGGATGTTTTGTTCTATGTTTAACGATCTGCATTGGTGTAGAAGGATGCCGTTTCTTAAAAAAGTTGGCATTCCTGTGGCTGTACGTAGACCGATAGTAAATATCGATTCTAGACGCTTCCAGTTGGTTTTGGTAATAAAGAGGGCCCGTCCAGCATAGGTGAGCACTGGGACGACGTACATTTTGATGATTCTGATTTTGACTATAAGTGGAACTAGGCATTTTTGTATTAATGATCGGGTAAAGTAGGCCTCCAATATGCGTGGATTTCTTCTTGATGTTATCGACGTGAGTGCCAAAGTTTAGTTTTCGATCAATTGTAACGCCTAAATATTTAACTTGATTAGACCATTTGACTAACGTATTATTTATCTTACTTGGAGGTATTGAATTAGATCAGGTGTGATCAAAAACTACGGCAATTTATTTGGCTGGATTAATTTTCAGTTTCCATTATTGGTACCATTGCGTAGCCGTCTATCTGTTAAAGGGAGAACAAAAAGCATTAACTCATGTTATACTGTCAATACGCAGCGCTTAATTATAATGCTAAGTATCAGAGAATTTGGAATTACAAGAATTAGAATTACGAGATTTACATTTTCAGCTGACCTCACTGTTTTAGTTTATTTATATTGTAAATAAGTGATAAGTGATGAGCACTAATGTTATAATATTCCAAGTTTCGTTTCTAAAAGTAATCTCATTCCAGAAACCCGTCACTTTTGGAATTTGATCCTCCCCAACATCGCTAAAAGTTGTAAACTATAAGCCGATAGTTTACCGGGTACCCTGCATTTTTCAGATTTGAAATAAATATCAACTTTTCTATTCAACTAGTCCAACGGTACTATCTATAGAGTATATTATATAGTATATTCCAGGGGTCGCAAATCATTTTTAGTTGAGTGCTAAAATTTTGCAATCAGTTTTCAAAATTGTCTACGTGTCGAAAAAAATTTCTAACTTAAAAAAAAAAAGTCTAATCCAAAAACCTAAAAATTTAACCGATCCAACCGAACCCGAAAGTTGACTCGACCCGATCCGATAGAAAATCGTATTCAATATTCAGCCCGATCCAGCTCAATGTAACCCGGTCCAAGAAAATCGTACTCAACAGTCAACACTAGGTCCGAAAATTTAATTTCAGTTTGAAAACATTTGAACAATTTTGGCATAAAAAACGTTAAAATTTAACAAATATTTTAACACTACATTTATAATGAACGTCACCACATAGGTCTATAATTTATATATTATGAATTATACGCGTTCCGTCCTAAAATGTTATTTTATTTCAAAAATATAAAAGTAATTCTGTTCTAATATTTGGTTAAAAATGAAATAGTAGAAAATAATAAAAATCAATATTTACTATTTATGACTATAATATTATATTCATGTTAAAAATCAAAAACATCTATACCGAGATAAAAAAAAGTCAGTATTCCATGTTGACACCGACATTTTAATTTCCTAATAACTGATACTTGAAAATTAAAATCAAAAACTAAATTAAAAAATTTAAAACCTTTAGTCGAAATCAAAATATTATTCTTTTTCTTTTTTTTACGTTATGGTAAATATTAAAACATAAAATATATTAAAAGCGCATGTTTACGTAAATTTCCAAAATATTATCTACGCTAAATGATTTATGATTTGTTATATCAGTGGTGTTTACACTGCTGCAGAATTAAGCAGAGTTTTGGAAATTACAACTGCGCATAAATACAATTGAAACTATTGATTTCTGTAGCAAATATTTATCAAATGTATATTTTTTTTTGGCTATTTTTCGACTTTTTTCCATACATAATATTATATTTAATTTTTACTGTAACCATAGTATTTGTGACAATTGTAATTTGTTCCAAAATAAATAGATTTGATTCTACTATATCCGAAATTCCAACTTCTTAATCATATTATATAAAGTAATGAATGGCGTAGTTACCCTTTTCTTAAAACGATTAATCAAAATACAATTTTGTAAAATAATGTTGATTCCATAGATATGTAATTGCAAGGGCGACCCATAGTTTAAGAGAATCTCTGACTTGGTATATTATATATTATAACAGTGTTCGTGTTGGGCATTTACATGGATATTGCCGGTGTCGCGATTATACCGAATGAGAGTGCGGTCATTCGATGGCGATTTTTTATATTTTTCTTTTTAGGTTTTACTTTTTATTTTTATTGTGTTTTGGATTTGATTTATGGGGGGCTCGGACTGCGTAATATTTCGTAGAAAAAAATCGTTCTTATGTGTCACGCTGTTCAGTCACTATTACAACAAACAAACAAAACCGTGTGAGAATGGGATGGTTATAATATAGGTAAACGCGGCGTGTGGTCGAGTGCGTTGAATAGAGTTTTTTTTTTATTAATGCTGAAGGGACCCAAGTGCGCAACAACGGTAACTCCCGCGAGAGGACTTTGGTCCTCTTTTTTGGCAATAGGTGTTTAATTTGTTTTACGCGCGTACAATGACGATATTAAAAAACACCATGACTGATATTGTTTTCATAGTCATAATAATAATATATATGAAGGTTTATTGTTGAAATGTATATACATAATATCATATTAAACGTCATGAATATCAGCCAACCGATAAAAATCGGAAATAATAGAGGTATTAGGTATACCTTCGTTTATACAATTCAAATCCGTGTACAATATTATAATTCTAAACAATTAATTATATGTATTAAAGTAAATATTTGTATTGTGTATAAACGCAAGATATTTTACACTTTGATCCTTATTGGTAGCGTGGGACAAATTACAGGAAAACTATAAACAATATTTGTATGTATGAAGGACTACATACGAGTTCGATTCAATCAAAAATTTTCTCAAAGACTATTTGGACATTTCCACTTACCTATAGGTAATAACATTTTTAGGTCTTAGACAATATAAAAAATATAAAAATTAACATTACATTCATATTACCGTGGATTAAGTTTGTATACTTGGGTTTTAATTTTTTTGCAAACATATATGAACTATAACTATTAGGTATAGACCGAAAATTACTTTTTTTTTTTAGGAACTTATATACAGAGTAATTTATCAATTATATGCGCTTTGTGTTTATAATTCATATCTGCATTTTTTACTCTTAATTAAATGATGTATATAATGAATACCTAATTTGGTATTTAATTACTGTATAATATCCAATATTTGATTATATGTATGTCGCTTAAAAATGATCCTGCAACAGTGTGACAATACAAAATTTTTTCTGTGTTCCATTTATTTATTTTTTAAAACTCAAGTTTATTATTAAATTCGACTATCGAATAAGAGTACAATTTATTATTTATTCTTATAAAGGACTTCGTAGAGTTGTACTAAATATATATTATTATAATTTATAGTCTCCTTGAATTATAATATATATTATATATTATAAATATATATATTATATATATTATAGTAATCCTATATAATAAAAGCACATATAGTCAATAGTAATTATAGTCGGGAGAACGAAAACTGGCCAATGGTAAATGTGTTAACGACCAATTTTTTTTCCTGATAAGGAGGGGTTCTCAAACTAAAACACGCTTTAGGTGCGAGTCGCACGGTCTGCTGGCTACGCTTTTGAATACGTCTTTATTATTTCCTTTTTAGATTCGTTCTGGGTGCAAATGGAACTTTTTGGTTATTGTAGTTTTATTTTGGGGTGGTTGTGGAACGTTATCACAATTTTGGCACGTATCACTAAAAACTGTTACTTTACCCTGATGAAAATAAACTGCCGGGAGCGTTCGCATCAACGCATCCACTTTTCATTCTCCCGACTATAGTGCATCCAGTTATGCGAAAAATTGTTTTTTTTTTTTTTTAGGTCTCGCGAATAAGTTTGTGGTATGTGGTGGTATCTATTGAAATTTCTTTCCTCTTTGAATTTTTTTATTTCAAATACGGACCTTACACGATCTCCTGATTCCAAATATTGGATATTAATTTCTCCTAGATGTTGGATTTTCCGTTGAACCCCCCCTAAAAGTTGGAATTCAAATACGGACTTTACATAATATCTTGATCCAAACAATTGATGGATATTAACCGCTCCTCCGCCATGAGGTTTCTTGTGTACCCCTTTAAAAATATGGATCTTACACGACCTCTCAATCTTAACATTTTCAATGTTAACCCCTCTTCCTGTTTATGTTTTTCAGGCGAACCCCACTAAAAAAACAATGCTTATTTTATTTCAAATACGGATCTTACACGTCTTCCGATTATATATAGACTCTCTTATATATATATATATATATATATATATATATACATTATACATATAATATATATTATGTAATTGTCTCTTATTATTTTGATTTTCTAATTTATAATATAAACTGGGAATTGAATATTTATATAATATTATTTAAAATAAATAGTTTATGATAAATCAGGAATAATTTTTCTTTAAATCGAATGTTATTTATAAAAAAAATATTGAAATACGCCTGTATCGTTATACCTACATAATATCGGTATACTCACGGTATAAGCTGTTAAGTTCCAAGGTAGTTCGAAAGGAGTGTTTTTATTTTATTTTCAACCACTGCCTTCGATTCAGATAAGGGTTGTGGTGAGGGGAGGGGCCGTAGTCCAGTAGCTAAGTTACCGTGGTAACGGTACGACCACCCTATATATACTTATACCTATAGGTACGTAGGTATATATAACTCGGATTCTCGATGAGTTTCAGTCGCCATGCAGCGTTGGCATTTGATGTACCAAAAGCCGTGCGACGTGGTGATGATGTAAATGAACCGTATAGCGTCCTCATAATATGTACATTGTACATGATACAGCTACACAAAATATTGTTGAATAAAATTCGAGTTTTTGGACGGGATAAAATATACATCGAAATACATATTTAGAAAATTTAAGTTTTATATAATCACATTAAAATCTATTTTTTCCAAATACTCCAAATACTTCTTGTTTATTTTTAACGCCAAGATTAGATTTTTTAATATTAAAAGAAATATAATTACTTATACGTATTTGGTAATATTTTTTAATTCGAGACCTCCATACCACACGATTCTAAGGAGTATTATTTACGCAATTTATTATACTTTCTTTGTACGATTTTAAGTTTGTGTGAGACATACGTGATCATTAGTGTTAGTAATCCGTATTAACAGTATGTGGGGAGTCATTACACGCACTCGCGTGCATATGTCAGCTATCTATTTTATAACCACGAAAAAATGTATATTTTTCACATTATTTTACGTCACAATGAGTACATAAGTTTTAATTTTGAAAAAATATTCGAATTTTCCATAAAATTTACGAGGCACTTTATGATCGAAGCACTTTTTAAAAATCGTTTTTATTTAATTAGATATTTATGTTCAAAATATTGAAAATGTTAGAATCTTTAAATAGTTTTAATTATAGTATGACTATAATAAATGACTTTGTGTTTGTGTGAGTTTTTCATAATTTTTTATAACATTCACAAGAGAAAAAACTTTTTAAAATTATTTTTATTTAATCCTTTGACTGTTGAATTAATTTCCTCTATTGTATAGTACTGTGCTGAATTACATTTGTATTTTTTTTAAATAAATTTATATGTAATTTCCACTTTGATATAAGTCAAAGAATAATCCCTTTTTATTTTAGCCATTATTTAAGAAGATATTAGTTATTGAAGTTAGCAATCGGCCACCAAATTAGCGATAACTATATAATATATTATAATATATTGGTATAAAAAAAAATTATATTATCGTATTACAACTAAAATCTAAATTCTTATCTACGCAAGAAAACGTTATCAGGTTTCATACATTATAGCTCAAAATTTTTATTTTGTTTATAACTTCTATAATATTTATTCAATCTTTCTTTTTATTGTACCTTTGGATTTGTCTCGAAATTTTCCATCAGATCGCATTATTACATTAATGATAATATTTTTTTTCGATTTTTAAACTGCAAAGAACGCACCATCTACTATCGGGATTTGTTTTTCTTGTCACTTACAAAATATGTTTATAAATTAACTTTTATTCATTTACTTTTTATGCATTTGTTTTTTTTTTAAATTTAAATTGTTCGTTGTTTTTTTTCACTTTTTTATTTTTCTTGACCCCGCAACTATAATATTATACAGCTTATATTAAGGCGGATATTAATTATTTAAAAAAAGCCGGTCAGTAGGTTGTGGAAGCACTTCGCTCGTCGGGTGTCAGTATTGGTGAATGCACTTCGCTACGGGGCAGGGTACTTTTGGTGGATGTATTGAATTTGAAAGCAATGATAAATCATTGTATTCAATAAAACGATTCTGAGCGTAGCTTCGGTGTAGTATACATAACTCATATCATTTTTTTTTTCTAGGGATCGATCGAGGCTGTTATTTTTATTTTATTTTTTAGGCGTGTTATTCATCATTGAAAATCACAATTTTTGCCCAGGTCTTAAAATCTCATTTTACCAACTATTTGGGCTTAAATACCTCAAAATTGATAATTTTGCAGAAAAAATTAAAATGACTATAAAAAAA
>JAIPRL010004195.1:0-40324 GCA_025469235.1 Pemphigus obesinymphae
TCTAGACCATTTGGATACAATTTAAAACCGGAAATTTTTCTTTTTTTTTTTTTTTTTTTTTTGGGTACAGACACATAAAAATAAAAACACATCATTGTAAAACCAATACATTTCCTCGCTTGGCTCAGAATCTAAAAAAAAATGTTCTCTCAAATAATTCCAGAATGCGTAAAATATGGAACGTTTTAAGCGCGCGGTCCGATAAATTAATGTTTAAAACAGCATTTTCAGTATAACGTTTACATAAAAAAAAAAAAAAAAAAAAATCGTTTTATGAATATAATAACAATAATAATGGAACATATCGTAAAATAGCGTTTAAAACCTAATATTATATAATTGAAAACGATTTTTCCGTGCCAAGAATGTCTCTAAAACAGTATTATTTTGACATTTTACGAAACGTTTATTTATTTAATATTTTTTCGCGAAACCGACGAACTTGCGATGGGAAAACCAGTGTTTCTGTTTCCCCATTCGAACGACGACACGGCCAGCAGCTGATTGTTCTCATTCGTTTAAATATCCATATTCGATCCGGCGCACTTATACAATATTATAATATGTACTATAGAATTGCATTGAATATACGAGATTAACATAAAGTTGATATACATATATCAGACGTAACGAAAGTAAATAAAAGCACTTAACAACCCCAAACGTGCATTTATTTCAATACTACCTATATTGTATACCCGGATCAAATATAACTATTTCAGCAAACTGTTCTATTGTATAAATCATTCCATTGTTGTAATACACACGCTTGGCCATAAATTTAAAGTATGAAAAAATAATGTTTCATTGTAAAATGTTTTATTTTTGAAGACCGTTTAAAAAAAAAAAAAAAAAAAAATATATAAATATATATATATATATTATATTTTCTCATATTGTTGCGTACAATATATAGTGTTGGTTCTCGAAAAATGTACAAGACATATTTAACCGCGTTATACGTTCGGTTGCCGTTTTCTCTAGTATATAATATGTAATATTACATCACGTATATACCGTACATATTTTGTTTATTTTGTAAAATTTATTGTGTACCTTACTATCGGTTTAACCTTGAAAAGCTTAAAAAAAAATAGTTGAAAATATATTTGCTCTTAGGATCAGAAAATAAATTGGTCGTTGTACACTCTGTACACGATGTGTAAACGTATATATATATATATATATATTTTGAATGCGGTACGCGCAATGTGCGTTTTCGATTAAAAAAATTAAATAAAATAAAAATTACTTACGATTTTTTATGTATTGATTTACAATATAGATATGAATATGGAGACATGTTGAACTGTGACGTGTAAAAAGTTTCAAGCCGTTTTCACTTTCCGAAATAATTATCGGCCAAAAATGGTTTTTTTCCCCATAGAAAGAACGACAAGTACCTACAACAAGTCGGTGTTACTACTACACCGTTATGTTACCCGCGAGGAAACGAAATATCGTTAAATCACTAACAATCAATAAACATTCGTTATTACCAATTCTACTAGAATGCCATTAAAATGTCGTTGAGTGGCAATATGCATACAAATTATTCGAATAAAATAAACCATACGCGTATGAATACCGATATATAATTCAGTTGATTGGATTTTTGACTAAATATATATATTATATATGTATGTGTTAGATGTGATAGTGCAGATTTTGGGGTCGAAAAATATGGAAAATACATCAACATTAATAATGTATTATCATTCGTACGAAGTGCTTAAAAATTATGAATTTCGTAGCGGAAACACACGATAATAAAAATTATACATACAACTACGCAGAAACACATCAAGAGATTAACATCGAGTTGTCGAGTATGAACAATATTATTATAAGCAGATGAACATCGACGGAAGGCTCAGGAAAGTTGGAGTCCTGTGTAAATCTTTAATTAGAAATTTAAGGCACCACTCGTTCAAAAACAAAATCGATAATATGATTACACGAAAACACTGTAAAGTCAGGTGAATACCAATTCAACTAACAAAATAATCGTCACTATAGAGCCGACAAACGTTTTGTTCATTTAACAAAACAACAATGTCGTTTGTGCAAAATGAACTGTTGGGAGAATAATTATAATCCAGTGGCGTAGACAGAATATTTATTTGGGAGGGGGGGAGGTGGTAATTTTTTATATATGAGAGGATTAAATAGGATCTTCCATAGGTTTGGTATGCTGATGCCGTGGCTATATTTTTAGGTTTGGTCTCTGTATTAATAATATATTATTAAATATGTGATGTAGTACATCTATAAGATTAAACAACAAACAATTTGTCAGTAATATGCATGATAAACATTAATAAATTAATAATTAATTCAGTTCAAACTTTAAGCCATCTCTTCACTTAATTGTTGTTATACGTATTGTAAGATAAAATGGGATAAATTAAAACACAGTAATAAAAAATATGCATTATTACTTTTATATTTGTTGAATTAACACTTCAATATTTTGTTATAAGTATTTAAATGTAATAAGTACCTATTCAAATACATTATTAGGGACATTTTTATACCATTTTGAAATGTATTTTTTTATAAGACTACCTGTGTTTACTTTTAATAATTTAGTATTTTACAGATATGTCAAGAAAAAATGTGATGACCAGTGATTAAATATCAAATATTAGTTATTACCTTCCTATTTTTTTTATTTCATATCATATTTTATAGTGACCCATATTACATTTCACTTTCTTAGTGTACCTTGTACTTTAAAAAAGTATAAGTATAGTTACTTATAATCATTTTTGAAATACTTTCGGCACATATTCTTTTTTGTATATTATTTTTTATAATATATATTAATTTTATTTATATATAATATATGTTGTTATTTTTTATAACATATATTTATTTATATATAATATATGTTGTTATTTTTTATAACATATATTGATTTATTTATTTTTTATTTATAATTTGAGTACTTGTAGATTTTATAATAATAAAATGAAGACTCAATTCCACAAAAAATATTTACAAAATAAAAGTAAACATTTTTTGTATTTTCGCATTTTATTATATATTTATTTATTTTTCTAATGGAAAACTATAGGTATGAAAAAAACATGTCATATTTGAGCACTTGGAAGTGTTAGAAAATATATTTAAAAAAAATCTTTTTTAGAAATGGGGTCTGATAGACCTCCACACGACTATGAATGTTAAAAAAAGCACACACCTGCTTAAAGATTAATATTAAAAAAGGAAATAGTAGAAAACTTTGTTGTTGAATAATTTAAAAAAAGTCTTGGCATTGAGTCCCAAACGTTAAATAAAAAATGAACTTTTTTTTAACTTGGTTCAATTAATATTTTTTCAATGTTAACTTGTAACATAACTGGTTAAATAAATTTTTTAATTTTAAACTTTTAGATGAAGGCATTTAGGCTATTATACTTTATAGTCAATTTGTTTTATTATTTTGCCTACCTTTAGGCAATACAGCATACCGATATCGAATTAAAATAAATCGGATATAATTTAGTTGTTAAAAAATACGAGAAAGTCAAAAATAATATAGTAATTTATATTATGGTTTTATTATTCCTGGTATATCGTGCACGTGGATTACTATTTAGATATAATGTAAACGAATGATGGACATTGCATCCAAATCGAAATTATCCGTAATGAAATTTCTTAGAAAATGATTATAGTTATTTTTACGATTACATTACGAATGTAAAAATGTATTTTTTATACATGTATTTTTAAAATTCTATAAAAAAAAATTATATTTATTATATCAAATATAATATTTATTATATAAATTAATTTAAAAACATTGTATATGGACTTCATTAAGAGTCCTCCACACCACATGATTCGAAGGAGTAGGTATTATATAAGTAATTTATTATTATTATTATTTTGTTGTAAGGCGATGTACTTGTGTGAGTCGTTCTCGCGAACAAGTAATGAAAAAACTATATATGTTATAAACATTTTAATCAGAGTATGTAAAGTATTGAACTGTTGGAATTATATTGAGTATTTTTTGACTAAACAAATGGCGGTGTTACGTTCTCTTAAAAATGTCATCTGATCAATCAATCATTGAAATAAATACGCTCATACGATGTCGATATTATCCTTTTTTCCTCTTCTTTTCTGGCTTTTACAACCTATTCAAGTACTTTACAGACCCCTTATCTCTCTCTCTCTTGCCCTATCCGACCATCATTGACCCAGGCGTCATTATCCTTATTGAAATATAGAATATACCCGTCATGTATAATAGATACATTTTTGAAATGTATTAAGTAAAAAAAAAAAGGATCGATCGAAAGTACAAGAGTTAAATGTTTTTTAACGACAGTAAATATTGCCATATTATTACGTCCATATAACGTACCATAAGTTACTATATTTTATGATGTCAACTATACGCGTAACATTTGCACATATGCGTTAGATTTTTTAGTTTTTTTTTTTTTTTTTTTTTTTCGAAAAGTAATATTGCCTGCAGAAAAGACGTGTATTTATTTTATAACATATAAAAAAATTTGCAATAAAAATGCGCAATTCATGCACACACAGAACACGAAAATGTTATGGCTTTTAACTTTAATTGAAATGATAATAAATCACTAATTGGTGTTTCGAGAAAATATTCGAATAAAAAATAAAATGAAATTAAAATCATGAATATAAAATATTAATAATTATTATTCTCGTACACAGAATAATTCTTTTGAAGTTCTCACTACATTAACTCGGCCAATTTTTCTGTTTGTAAATATTTATTTGAAATAATTATACCAACTAACACAAACCATCTAACCACTAACATCAAATTGCTGATCTACTCTTTGTATTTCGAAGATTTTTAATCTTTTGTAATAAAAGTAATTGTAATTAATAAAATAACACGTACTTAAAAAAAAAAAATAAAAATGTAATAAATGTAAAAAAAAAAAAATCAAACGAGCAGTTTATTAAATTTATTAGTATTTCAAGTTTAGAAAAGTACATAGTGCATGAAGTACTGAAATATTATTCATTCTTTCCCCCAAAATAAATTGTATGACGTCTCAACTTAAAATTTTAATAAAAAAAAAAAAAATAGTCTATTGGTTCAATATTCGAGTTTCGAGATAAAAAAAAATAGTGAAAAATGTATGTAATAAATATTCACATATAGGATAATATTGATTGTAGAGTATTAATGAAGTGTGAACACGTTAATATAGTGAAACAATCTGATCATGTAGGTATAGTGGTATACTCATTAGAATAATGTCAGACATTTCTACCACCCACCTTAAAGTGACGGCTTATAACAGTGGAAACTTACGATTTTCGATTGATCGACACAGCGAAAGATTGGCAACACTGTAAATTTACAATTTAATGACTCGTAATAATTTGTCAAACGACGTGTTTCCTTTCATGACGTGAATTATATTTTGCCACATAAATTCACAAATATACGTAGCTCGTCGTAGCCAAATATAAGCATATTCAATTATTAATTTGTTTATTCAAATGTATGAGTGATTATATTGTTGTTGCGATAGAAAATCGTATACCACATTGACCGTGGCGAGAAAATCGTCAACGGAATATGGTTTAATCTATGTTATTTCGAAAATAATTTATTGAGTCTATCGAGTAGTTAAAAATTTATTAAGCGTTTACAAGCGATTACATATTATTTAGAGTTTTAAATTATAAAATAGATTTTTTTTTGTAGCATACACAAATACATTTAGAAAATACAATAAAGGTAAATATTGAGGATAATTCAATTAAAAACGTATTGAACTATAGTTAGGTTGGTAAATATCATATATACAATTTACATACTTATATATTTTTGTAATAAAATTATTATTAAGACTTGGAAGATAATTTTGTTTTTAAATATCTTAGGCGACACTTTTATAGTTATAAATTTTAGAAAAATATTGCAATGTTTAGGACCAGAAAGTTGATCAATAGTGCCCTTAAATTGAATAAATTATGACAAATAATATTTTAGATTTGAAAAATATATGCTTTTCTTATGCATATTAAAATAAAAAAAAAAAACTGATAACTTTCATATCCTAGAATGATTATTATCAATGTTTTTTTTTTTTTACAGTTTGTCCAGAAAACTGTCTCCTCCTCATCTATTAATGAAAATAAATTTTCTCTATAGGATTAATTCATTAAATCCCCAGCTGCAGATGGCTTTTTAACTAACCAATAACATTCACAATCAAATGAAAGAGTTACTCATATTTTCCTTTGTTTTTAAAAATAATTTTAGTAATTTCTCAATAGGCTCACGATGCATGTGTAGATTATCAGATCAGGGTTGAAAAACAAATTTTTAAACACGAGTTTTAAACATAACGATCCATAATAATATTATTTATGGGTTATATTCATAATAATATTATTTTAGTTGAAAAAAAATGCGAAATAATTAAAATTGAGGGTCGATAAGAAAAAAAAAAGAATAATTTTCCACTTCAAAACACATTCAACGGAATACGATTGTAATGTAATGACCAGACAAAAAAAAAAAAAAAGCTTCTATGATAATTACGTATATATCGACGGTTTGCGTACATAATGGCGTATTCGGTTTGGCTTGCTGAGACTGAGACGAAAAATAAGATAAACGCGGGTCTCGTGGGTGGTACAGTCGCGCGGATTCTGTGGACCGGCAATAACGACCTCTGTTTGGGAGATAATAAATTATTTTTGCGCGTTTTGCGCCCGTATTTATTATTCGCATTTTCGTATATATACGTCTCCCGATCTGTTTTCCTGTGCATTTATTACATGAGATACAATTAATGAATATAATTACAGTAATATAATACTGCAGGATGTCTAACAGGACGCTATTTGACAATAATTGTATTGATGTAAACTTTTATTTCATTCAATACACCTAATATATATATTATACATTATGTATTTAAAATTCTCATTTTGTTGATTTTTAGAAACTTTGAACAAAATAATACAAACATTTTATTCAATTCCAGTTCAAAATAATGTGGTTAATTGTATTTTTTACATACAAAAAAAAAACAACTGTAAATTTTTATTTTTATAAAAACATTTCCGTGTTAAAACTTATTGTTAAGCTTTTGCATTTTAAATGTAATATGGAAAAACGTGAATATCTTTTGCTCTTCAACGTCTTTAGGTGTTTATTATAAAATAGAATCAATTATTGCAGATTGAGATTCATTCGACTTTTCTTGAGATGACCACGCGATAATTATGTAATTAAGTTTTTTTTATTAAAAACTCATTTAGGCAATTAGGTCTATATATATTGGACAACGGGTGTCACTGTCATTGATATATGTATGATAAACAAGAAAAAAATACTCGCGTTTTCACAAATTTCAAATATTTAAAAAAAACAAAATTTGAAGAACGACTATCTTGATTATTTTTTTTAAACAAATATTTAGAATACAATTTTTTTTATTTTCATTTCGAGGGTTTAACAATTAAAATTAGATTAAAAATAATTAAACTATAGTAGAAAAATGTAAATATAATATATATATTATTAAAAAAAAAATGTTTCATAATATTATATAAAACAAACAGTCCTATTATACAGTCATGTTAATAAATAGCACATGGATCACTATCTGTCGAATTTCACGTTATACCTTATTTTCTAATACAAGTATAATTTTTTTTTTAATAAACCTTAATAAAATGATATACAAGCAATTCAAAAAAGAGTATAGTTATATAACTGCCTCCATCTTTAGTGCTTTAGGAAGGTTTGAAGTCTATGAAGATCATTGAAAATCCATAACTATTTTTCATACATTGCGTAAAACTAAATTTGGTGACAAAAAAAAAAAAAAAATAAAATAAATAAAAACCGGTTTATCGAGAGTAATTTGAAATTTTTAAGAAATCACTCAATTTATTATATTTGATTTAACGAATAACAGAATAATTAATATAAAAATAAAACGTAGAGGATTTCATAATTTTTCAAAATTTGATGTACTATATATGCGTTTAAAAATACAAAATTTTGAAAACATTATTTCTAAATAATATTGCATGTTATAGTTAGGTATGAAACTTTACTACCTATGAAATGCTGGAATATATATTTAAAAAAATATAGTTTGCATATTTATATGAAATAATTACAGTACCATGAAATCCTGATCACTCTGTATATTAGATGTACTACCTATTATATATTCGTTCGCTTTTGTTTAACAATATGAAATAATTCCGACAAAATATATGAAATGTTATACAAAACGTAATGTTTCAAGTGAAAATAGTTAGCATACGAAATCATAATGATAATTGAAACATAGTAGAATGTACCGTAAGGATTATTATATGGATTTCGACTATGAATACTCGCGTACCTCGGGTTAACATTAAATATTAAATCCAATTCTAATATAATAGTGTATGAGATCAATACATTGTTTCGTAAAGCTCGAAAGTTCGTTTAAATACGAGTCAGTCTTCAAATATTATAACAATTGAATGTAGATTAAACAAAAATTTAGTTCGAGAGTAAAAACATTTTTAAATTATCTTAAAAAAAAATTTATATTTCATTAGATAGTAAATCGTTTTTTGAAGTTGAGCTAAAGTCTTAGAATTTAGATACAAGCCGGGATGAAAAAAACATGCAAGTCGGATATAAAGCCATTTATTTATATGTAGATGTCCTCTTCCCCTCAAAAAAAAAAAAAAAAAAAATGGTAAGATAAAAAAAGGTAATTAACTTATTTTCTAATTTACTGATTAAATTTAGACCTTAAGAATATACTAATTCCTATCTGGACTTAATTTTGCAGATTTATTATCTGAGTGGGATAGAGATACATAGTTCGGGTTGAATAAAATAGTTATATTGAAGTAACGGAAGTCAGGTTGATGTAGGATTTAAGTAGAATAGAGTAGTTTAGAAATTGTGGAAAAAAATATAAAATCCGTAATGGTACAAAGAATAATCCAAAAAAAAAAAAAACAAACCCAGGAACAACTACTGTATAGGTGTATAGGTGTGAATCGGGAACAAATTAAATAATTATTTATGGAATTTAGAACTGTTATATTTACCTATATATATCATAGTTGATTAAATAAATAGCACAAATGTATATATTACACAGGTATATACATTTATAGCGCATACTCGGCACTCTTTTAACGTATATTTGCATATTTTTAAGTGCACATTTTGTGGCTCTTTGGGGAATAATTATTATACTATGTACCATATACTGATCAACGATAAATTTAATATGGTAATCATCGTAGTATAATATAATCACTGTAAGTACAATAATTATTATTATTGTACTGATATAATCCTATTGTTTTCGTTAAATATGCAGAGCAATATTGCGTATCCTCCATTTTAAAACGGTAGGTATAGTAAATTCATTAAAAACTGGTCATGAAACTATAATAATAGCAGTATGCACATATAATATGCTAAATTCCATACTTCCACCCACAGATTAATCTAGCTATAATATCGTACATTATGTACCTATTATATAATATATGTTGTAGATTATTTATATTTTTATTGTAAAGATATTGTACGCGCGCGTTATGCGATCGTTAAATTTTTTTTTATCGCCGAAAATTGCCATTATAAGTTCTATAATATTATTTCCGTAACCAACGCGAGGATTAAGTGGATGTTGATTTTTTTTTTTTTTTATACGTTTGTTTATAATATAGTCAATATACGTATACCATCCGGTATATAATATATATTATACCTATCCTATATGGGCCAATGTTCTAAAGTCGGTATTATAATATCGAGTTTCCACCGATCCGTTTCAAACCAAACCGGTGTGCATCGCAAAAATATTCATAATTATTTATTATTAAAAACAATAGTGCTCAGAGCAGTCAACAATATATTTCTAAATGTCGGTGTATGCAGTGTAGTCATAAGGCATGAGACCAACACTAATATTTTTCAGATTAACTGTAGGTATACGCATTATATCACGCTTTTCGCTAGAAATGGCATGATTTCATTGATTGTAAATAAAGGTCGATAACACTATGAATTTTATTTTATCACGAATATTTTTTGCAAATAGCCATTCCTTAAATGTCATACAAATCATTATCATATTTGTTATTTTATTGAAAATATCTATTTTTAATCAAGCCTCCAAGTTATTTTTTTTGTATAATATTTAATTATAACTTGATGAAATAAACAGAAAGAAATTGGTTTAGTTCCAATTTAAATTCCATTTTTCTACCTAGTTGTATTCAAATTAATTTAAACAAGTAAGAAAATGGATATATTTTGTTTTATTTATTCACATTTTTTTTTTTTTTTTTTTTTTTTTGTATGGGTATAGCCTGTAGTTCTCTCTCCTCGTGGATTACTGGTCACTGGTTATACGAAAGATATAATAGAAAATCACCATTTCCAAATCCCCTTAAGAGGACGTATCTACACATTTTCAATGAAAAACTTGCATTAGAATTTTTCATTATTATTAATTTATATACATGTTAGAAAAACGAAATAAAAAATAAATTATAGATAATAACATTATCTAGAGACTGATGGAGTCTCGATTTTCGATATATGATTTTTTATGTGTTTTATGAGCTGTTAAAATATTGAGTTTTTTAACCGCACATAAAATGTGTAAAAATGAATACATCAGCTGTTCTTTATAATTAATTTTATATTAAATTTTTTACAATAATCTCAAGTTGATAAAAAAGAAAAATGCGTAAACAAGTTTTTTGTTTTTAAGACAAATAACGTGCTTTTATACGACAATTAAATATGATATTGACACTGCAAGACTATTTTTAAATTGTTTGATTTTAATTTTTCTTAAAATTTCATAAAAATTGCTCTATACAAAACTCCTTAAAAGTCGGGTGTGTGGCGTCCTCTTAATACAACCGAGTACTTTTGGGTGCTTTATGACAAGACGTACTTTCTAAAATATTATATTATGTGCACAGTAAATTATACAGAATAGGCAACCGTGGCACGTCCCACATAGAAGTGTACCGACATTGCCTACATGGAGCGCCGCGATATGTAGACGGAAATAATAATAATAATTTATTATGAATAAAACAGTCTTTCCCGTTCATTTCCTTACAATACTACCAACATTATATTGTAGCATGTATATTATAACATAATACGTTATTATGGTGTAGATACATAAATAATTCGCGAAATGTTGACCCAAAATGACACGGACGAGTGTGAAACCATTACACTGAAAACAACCAATTAAAAATAACAATTCAATCAACAAAATTACTAACATTATACAGCCGAAAAACATATCTTTTGTCATAAAAAATGAAGGACTTTAGAAAATAACTTAGGTAATTTATGTATAATGAATTTTCCGGAGGATAAAATAACTATTATTTTAACAAAATATGATATCTTTTTTTTTTTATGTGGATACCCATATAATAGTTATTATCAAGATGGTAATTTACTGTCAAATTGAAAAACAAATGAAAACAATATATTCATTGATTTAATAATATTTGTATTATGTTACAAATGGCAGATTTTTTAATTGGTAACACATTATCCATAAAAATAAATAAATATGTAACGAAGAATATTTTTGCCGGGAAATACTAAATGTTATATTATTATATGGCTGTGTGAATATAATATATGCTAAAATAAATTTCAATTAAATGCGTGTGTTTATGTATTAGCGAAATATAAATTTCCCGAATATTAAAAAATTAGCATAAAAATAACCAAAAATAAAAGATATATTTGAAACAGCTTTATAATTAAATATTTTTTGTATACATTAAAAAAAAATATATATAACATATAATAATATATTTTCGTATAATATACATATATATAAAATACCTAATATATTCGTAAAATCAATATTTATTGGTATACATATTCAAATTTACAGTTTATACTATATAATAATTTGACTATTTTATAATTTAACACTCACTGATACCTAGTGGATTTGATAAAAATAATTTGAATTTAGTTCACAAGTTCAAGCCATTGTTTAAGTTCTAATCGTTAGATTTCCAAAAAAAAAAAAAAAAAAATTCATAAGTCTTCCTAATTGAATAATATATGAACGAAAATATAATATATGAAACTGTGCGCAAATTAAAAATTTGTACACATTACTGCAGGAACAACGTAGAACTTATTTCGACCCAACTAATTTCATTTAACTAATAGTGACAAAAAAAATCACGTTATATATATCTTATAAACGGCAATGCACTAAACTCACAGCTCTGTTAATTACAAAGAATATAATATTATAAAGGTTAGGTTAATGTTACATAATATTATAAATGTTAATATTTTCATGGAAAAAATACCAACGGCGAGAATACATGGAAAAAAGATAATATATCGTCTCGCCTTCGTGACACTTTTTCATTTTGAGTCTGGCTTATGTTTCGTCGGCGATTTAATTTAAATTTAAATTTTTACATTATATTATAATAAATTCCACCGAATGGCCGAAATATTAATCATTTGATTGTTTATTTTATTAGTCTGGTGAGACTCTGTTTACTATTAAAGTTTGTTCAGTTCTAAAATATATAGATCCGAAAATATTTTGAATATACGTATACATATAATATACAATCGATGAGAAATTATGTATAGACATTTTTTACATTTTAATAATAGCAGTCCCGCGGGTATCAAAGTTTTGCTTTCTTGATTTTGCAATGGGCAATTTTGAGTCAGTCGGACGACGACGATATTACGAAACTTTCATTATTTACATTATTTCGAATTAGACTGTACACTTTAGAATATCGCGTTGAATATAATATAATATACTGTGTACTATCGTTGAATTCATTTTTAGTAATATTATGTAATTATATTTTGAGAAACCGTTCTTTTCGCAATTTTACGAATACATAATAAGTATAATTTCATGTCGGAGAACCGCGGAGAGATTCTATTTTATATTACAGCCATACTATGTGCAAATGCAGAGTGCACCAAAAATAAAACCAAATGTTGTTTTTAAAACATTTCTAAAAAAAAAAAAATTGTAATAACATTTTATGGGCATTTTTAATCAGCAGGAAAATTACCGTCACACTATATTATAATATCCATGAAGTGTTTTAAAAATATTTCTAATTTTCCGTACGGAAAGTGTACTTAAAACATTGCAATTACTTATTGGAAATTATATAGGGACAGTAAATTTATTTATTTTACTGTGTACAAATGAGTAAAATTTTAATTAAGGAGATTTTTTTGACAAATTTAGTGTAACTTTTGTTTTATGAAAAATTTTGTAATTTTTTTAAAGAATTACTTTACAAATCTTCGGTATAATTAAAATAAAATTCGAGATAAATCGAATTATTATAAAAATTTCGATGTTTAAAATGTAAAACAATAGATCTGATGAATTAAAAAATTAAAAATATATAATATTTCAAATTTATGAAAATTTTCTTGGCTTATGATATATCAGTATTATCTTAGTAATATAAAGTTTTAGTTCATACTATTTCTATGAGATGGTATCCACATATGATAATACTGTTATCATTAAAACTCATTATAGACCTATAAATGATAGGCTTATGGTTTATTAACTAGCATTGATAAGCAAATACAATACTCGCGATTTCATTGAACTTAAAGTTAAATGACCGAGAATTAGTAAAAGTTTCATACAAAATCAACGAAATTCGAGTATTCAGAAATTAAAATAGAAAAATTAATCGTATCATGGAAGTGTAGTTTTTTTTTTTCTAAAAAAATAACCTTAAAATATCGAACAAGTTATCGAAAGTTAATATATATATATTATTTTTTGAGTACTTGTTTACACTGTATATTATAACTTATTAGTCACTTAGACATTTCGGGTTATTTTAAATAGAAAAAGAAAATAAACGAAATTACATTTTGTTTTATTTTATGGGAAGAGACGGCGCATTTCTTATGTAAAATAAATAGTAATAATATATATTTTGCACCTTATCCACGTTTTTTTCCTCAGTAAACACCACTATATTACGGTGCTTCGCGGAGATAGGCCAATGGGAAATAAATTCTATAACCCATTTTGTCACAATGAACAAAAAAAAAAAAAAAAAATTATGGAAATCGTATATAAGAATAAAAAAAAAAAATATATATATATATATATATTTAGTCAGTAGGTATCTGAATATATAGTAATAAACACACTGCAGAATAACTTCGTATTTAATGTGTTTTTGTATTTATTTCAGCGCTCGTTTAAATTTATATCTAAAATATATACAGCAGTGGCGTATTTCAGTTACATTTTCAAGAGGGTGTGGAAGAGGGGCAAAATATATAGAGACATAAAACCAAAAATAAATAATAATTAGACAGATACGACGTAGATGATCTAAAAGATGTACAAATATATATTTAAATTTGAAAAAAAAATAATAAATTTAATATTATAGCCTTTGAAAAACTAAACATTAAATATTATATATTATAGGTACAAAATAATAATATATAAGTGTGTATATAAATTAGGAATATAAATGATCTTTGTGCCTAAATTATTTCAAAATTTCCAAATCCTGTTTTATCAATTATTTATAGTAGGTACCTATGTATTATTATTATTAACTATTCATATTGTATGTTTAATCTTTATTCGTAAAAAATGATCAAAATTGTATTTGTATTATTCGTGTATTTTTATTTATTTTTTTAAATACTTTTTATGTCGCAGGAAAAATTTAATAAAAAGTTAATTTTCATTTTCATTATTTATTATAATATTGTTACAGAGAAATTTTTACCAAAATACGGTTCTTTAAAGTAAAAAAAATGCTGTACTTTAATATACGTAGAGAAAACGGCTTTAAAAAACATGAACAAATTGAGTTAAGAAAAAAAAAAAAAAAAAAAAAAAAACACAAACGTACTGAGTAATTTAAAATTAAAAATGACAAAAAATGTTAAATAAAAATTAGATATTTATTGAAGTTCAGCTCAGCATGAAAACTGATGAATTCAATTATTATTATTATTATTTTATTATTATTATTATTATTATTATTATTATTATTATTATTCTATTAATACGTCATTGTCGTTTTTTGGTTCTACTCGATTATATACTAGTACAGTAATATTATTATTAAAACCGTTACGTCAACCTGAGTGAAATTTTAAACGAACGCCACGAGAACTAACCGTATACTATATAATTACAATGATGTAGATTACGGCCATTTTACGTCGAGTTACTTATATTATAACCGTCACGCCGCCGTCGTCATACCGTTTCGTTTGAGAACATACGAGAGGGTCGTTGAGAAACGAGCTTGACAATTAACGCCCCATTGAATGAAATTAAGTGTGCCGGTGGGGATTTTTCTAGTTTAACCTCACAATAAACTTACAATTACATTAAAAACGTATTAAATAATAATAATAATAATAATAATTATAATTAATTATAATTATTATTATTATTATTATTGTACATGGTATCACAGTGGCTAGATTTTTTTTTTTTTGGGAGGGGGAGAGAGGAAATAGTCTGAAATTTTATAACATGTTAAGGTTATTCCGTGTTATATTACACATAATAAATCATATAAAGTATAGTAGGTAATATACAATATAAAATATGTGGTTTTTTTTTTTTTTTTGGGGTGGGGGGGAGGTGAGAAGGAAAATTTCACTCTCGTGGATCGGCCACTGATTAGTCGTTACACGGTTCTCGATACATTTTCACCACGGAGAGAAAAAAAATGGAAATTTTATTTTATTTTTCCGTTACAATATATAATATAGGTAGGTATTTATTTATTGATATTTCGTGAAATACGAAATAATTGTGAAAAATTCATTATAGATACGTATTACGTATATCGTAAATCGTACACGGGTATAATAATAATTACAATATATACCCGTATATAAATATGCGTGGATAATTTTTTTTTTTAATAAAATCACGTTAAAATATTTCTCACCTTATATGATTATAATATTGTTCCCTCCGTTCAAGCTGTCGTGTCTATTAAATTCCATAACATGAATTTTTTATTCAGCGGTTAAAAAGTTATCGCAGTATTAAAATTCCCTTATTTCGAAAGTTTGAGTTTCCATAAAAATTGCGTTTTCTCGTTAAATTGCACCGCTTTTATGCATAACCGCTTTTATTTGCACCGACTATTACACTTTAATAACAATGAGTATAAAGTAATAATAAAGAACGTATATTCGAAAATTCTCTTCCTTATAATATGAAAAATAGTAGGTACGCAAATTTCAAAAATGTCAAATATGTATTTAAAATTTTTTTTATATATATATATAGTTTCTATTTCATAAAATGTATGCATTTTCATAGAAGGGTAAAAAACGATTTATCTAAGAGAATGCAGTATAATATAAAATATTAACATATTATTATATTAAGCTACAGAGAATGCGGAATCGTCGTATTAATGAATAAATAATGCGAAAAAAAAAATTAAAAAACATAAATTTTAATAACGAAACGACGATAATAACGATAATATAGTTCTCTCTCTCTCTCTCTCTCTCTCTCTCACTCTCTTTCCTGAAAAGTCCGGCCATAGAATACCACCCTAGTGTATATAATTCTGTTTACGAAATATCTTCTAAGCACATATAATGTACAATATATATAGTAGATATAGAACGTATAATATAAAGAAGCAAAGTTTTTCCTAAATAATTTATCGACGTGTCTCGTATCCGAGTTTATATATTATATAATTTATACGCCGACAAAGTCCAAAAATCGCGTCTATATAAACCTACGAATCCAGTCTATTTTTTTTTTTAAATAACATTTAACATGATCGATCGGTCATCGTTCGTCGTCACACTCGAGGGTGTCGTTAAAATAAATCGGCGAAAATCAAAAATAAACGATGAATGTTTTATTCTTACAAATTACTCGTCGTTATGACATAATTATTTTGACATGTACTTTTACGATTTTCTCTGTGAATATTATATTTTTTAATTTAATATGTATACGTATGTCTACCTACGCGTTGCTATATTTTTGTAAAAAAAAATAATCAGTATTTAATATTATATATATATATATTACTTAGTAGTAGTAGTAATTTTTGTATGACTGAAACCCACATCTTTAATTTCATATTATAAACAAGCTTAGGCAAGTAAACTATTTTTTTTTTATAAAAAATAATATAAATTAAGTTAAAAGTTATCTTTTTTTGTTAACTTTGAAAAAAAGTAAAAATTCTATAACTAGCAATGAAGAAATTAGAAAACGCCTTCCAACAGCTAAGATATTTATATTTTTGTATTTGTACTAATATTAATATCAAATAAACAGAACCGAACATCTTATGAGGATGTTAACGAGGTCATATTTAAGGATTTCTATATACCCAATTTTTAGAACATTTTAAGAAAAATGAAAATCAAACAATTGAATATTTTTATTGTGGTTTTTTTTCTATGAATTTATAATATTTTATTGAAAATATTACTTTTGAATTTCTCATTTATAATAACATAAAAAAACTGTAGAAAGATGAAACAAAAAATAAATGATAAAGAACAATATTATCTAGCACCCTACGTAGTGGTTATATAATATATACATTTAGACACGTTTTATAAGTTATTAAAAAACTAACTTTTTTCATTATTTTTTAAATAAATATAACTTAAAAATTTAAATATCGAAAAAAGACTATGCAGTGTACTAGATAATATTGTTACAAATGAGAAATGTTAACAAACATTTTTCATTGAAAATTGTTTGCGCTGACATCCTCTTAATATATTTTCTATACTAGGTATACACAAAGTCTAGCCTTTATGAGCCCATAATGGAAAAATATAATTTAAAGACTGTAAAATGATTAATTTTTAGATAAAAAACAAAATATGTCGAACCTTTAAAAAGTGTCTTTAAAAGTTATAGTTTTCCTTTACGTAATCTTTTATACAAACATTGATAAATCTGAATAAGTTTCAAATTTAAAAGTGTAGGATATATAAATAATTATACTATATTTATAATAATAGTTATACTATTATTTAGAAATGGGAGTCCCGTCCCTATGACTTTTCAAAACTTGGCACCTATGAATATTATTACACGAATGTGTAAAGTTTATTAATATTATAATACTACTACTGTTGATAAAATTGATAAATTACATAATTGTCTTTGATAAAAACAAGATACTGAAAACCGCATTCAGAAAACTTGCATTGTTTTTCGGACAAAATTTAAATTAATTAATATACATTTTTATGAAGTAACCTTGAAGTTAACACGTTCATGTTTTTTTTTTTTTAAAATAACTTATAAGGTTAAAAGTTAATTTGAAAAAAATTAACGATTTAAGTAACTTGAATTAACTTAATTTATTAAGTTTTAACTCATTAATGTTCAGTCTTGATTATAAGCATAATATTGTGCGAAAAATAGAAAATAAATATCGAATAGATTACCTGCAGCGATATAATTAATATAGCTTATTATTAGAAAAAAAAATGGCATTTCAAGTTCAAGCAATAACGTATTCAGTCAAGAGACATGGCAATAATTGTATCTATATATTCTTCGAATGTTTTTCTCCGTTTTACTTACTCGCTTAAATTTCAAATGTTTATAACTTATAAATAATAATGATTTTAATGTATTGATAGTTTTTTCGAAGACTATAGAAATACATCGCGTCAATACGTAGAGTGATTGTATTTAGAATGTATATTAAGGACAATAATAATGCCCCGTTGAATTGAAAATATATAGGTATAAAGCTGACAAATGTTCCAATTATATTATGTTAATTGAACAAATATTACTAGCAAATACAAACGAAATTATATTTAATATTAGTATACATATTTGAATAAATGCGAGAAACTCTACTTGCTCACCAGTCGATTTGGATACATTTTTCAGAAAATTCTCCCCCCCCCCACCGTATAATATAATAACATTAACAAAGGGTCGTAGTTTCCAATTTAATATACATATATATACATATATGTATATATATATATGTATATATATATATATATATATAAAGGTTTGTATATCGAATCCGTATGCAAATACATCAAAGTATTGGAATACATAATATACAGTAGGCTTATGTATATTTAAAATATGCATATTGCATAATTAAGGGTGTAGAAATTCGGTGAGCATGCATAGTGCATAGCTCTGTATGTATACATAGTATAAAAGGAAAAGCAAAAATCGAACCCAGTAAAATGAACATCGGGTACTTTATACTATAAAAACCACCGCTCCGCGTATAAATAATGTAAATAAAATACACTCTAGCGGATTCCGATGACCGTACACTATACAAAACACACGGACGTGCGAAATCGAAAATCGCCACATGTGCGGCCCGACGACGATCGTCTACACACGCGCGCGTCATCAATCGGCGCCGCCGCGTTTTATTTTCTCGGCACGCATTTCGACATTCGGTCGGACGGTCGGACGACGAATATTATCATCATCATCGTTATAATATTGCTGTTATCAAAGTCACCGTTGTGTTGTTCGATCGCCTTCGCCACGTGGCGTACATATACAACGAGCGTACCGAGCAGGTATAACATATACATGTATAGTGTATACATAACCAAAGTTAGGTCACCTAACCTAAAATACAAATATACACACACACGCACACACACACATATATATATATTTATATCACTACGGTAAGGAACTTAGAAAAAAGTGTAGCGTCCGTGTATGTGCGTGCGTTGACGGCGCAAGGAGAATGGAAATCGGTCGGCCGGGTAGTAGGATTAATGTTGAACGCGGCCGCCGCTCGTTATTTAGAGCGCGTTGGAACAACAATATGGAGTCGGTGGAAAATGCGTGTGCAGGGTAAAATAATTTCTATACTTCAATTACTATGACCTAACCCGGTTCCCGAACACAAATAATGTTTTCATTTTTAACTAAACTAATCAACAAAAACTTTATTGGTAGCCCTTACGATTTAAAGTCGAATTTCGAATAATGCCGTGTTGTCAATTACACGATTACTTCAAGTATAATATTTATTTTATTTTATTCCATGTATAAACCATAACAATTATGATAAATATTTTTGCAATAATATAATGGGATAGGTATGAAAATGAAACTATGAAATGAATGACAGAAAATATCCAAATATGATTTGAAAAGTAAGTAAAAAAAATCAAGTTTATGTGATTTAATATCCAGGGAAAAATGAGTGAAACCCTTCTTGCTATCCTTCCCTCCCGGGTGCATATAATTCCGAACGATTATGTAGACGTGGCGCATGCAGTGTGTAAAACACGTCTCATGTATCCTATCATCGAATATTGTGGCTCCATTTAAAATATGTTTTTCCATCAAAGAGGACCGGATTAGTCTATGACTCGTTGATAATGTTCTAATGTAAATGAAAAAATTTGTGTGAAATCATGTTGTCTGGGCATTCGTTGGCACAAGCTGGACGTTTTCCATGCGATTTGACTAGGTAACGCTAGAGTATGTTATCTCCAATAATAACCAAACGGTATTCGAATATATTTTCATATTACGCCCAATAGTTTAGAGTTTGCCCTTGTCATATTATATTTAACTAAAAAATCATATTTGTCCGTGTCATATTACTAGAAATAATAATATCTATTCCTATATATAGGTATATTATTTAGTATGAAGTTACGAACACATCGTTATTTTATGTGTAGTATCTTGAAATTACATTTTCCTTAAACGAAATCGATGTAGCATAATATATAATAATATTGTATTCATTTGTATCACAAATAGCAGCTCGGTTGACTTTATTTGATTTTAGATTTATTTTTTATAAAATTTAATTTATATAATCAATATATAATATATAATCAATATCACGTATTAATTTGCTTAAATAATGAGTTTAGTATAAATTGAAACATTAGAAATTCGTTAAATTTATGTTAATGATAAAAAAAAAACAACAGAAAAACGACGAAAATGGATTGTTGCCTGAAAACTACATTTTTAGACAATCGATATAAAGTTTCATTGAATATTCTAAACTTGGAGAGGATGTAAATTAAATTATTAAACACTCTAGATGTGGACAAGGTTATGTTTAAATACTATAATATTGAATATATATTTTTTTTTCGATAGGGTCGATCATCAAGATCCGATTTTTACATTTCAGACGACCGAAACGAATTCTATAGTCACATTGAATACTCTGAATAATTACTCACAGATCTACCGAAAAAATGGTTATAAAGAGAGCTGTATATGAGTTCAAATAATTAGATTTTCAAAATAATTCCTTTCAAGATTTGAACAAAAGAACTTTGATAAAAAAAAAAAAATATAATAAATAAACGTTATTTAATTGATTACTAGGTAATTGAAGTATATTGTTTCCTACACGTTGTCGAGATTCTTCATTACAACTTAGATTTTTAAAATCATATTTTTGGCGAATTCGTAAATTAAATGTCTAATATATTTAGCTCGGATCTAGTTATAAGTGACGCATAGAATATAAAATCAATCTTATCATAAAGTTGATTTTGAAAAAAGTCGTAGGAAGTGTATCTAGTCGATCGGTTTTACACGGGACAGAAACAATGGTAGAATAATGAAACGAAATGTCGACCAATTTTACTCTAGTCACTTCGAGCCCGTTATTTTGTCGTATTATTTTAAGCTCGGTCACGTAAACATTAAATATATTAACTTTTCGCAAAAATTTACACAAAACGACTATTGTACAGCAGCGGATTTCACTAGGTCGTTGGAATATACGGCGCCGGACAAAAGAGAACTGGCGGCAACGGCGTCAGGATACTGCATAATATATAATATGTACATACAAGCAGTAGTGTAACCGCACACTCTGAGTGTTTGTTTGTTTTGTTATCGCACGTGTTATTTTTGTGCATATAAGCTTTGTTGAAGACAGTTTTGCGAGACGTTATAATTAAAAATAAATACGTATTATATGGAAAACGTGACAAACGTCATTTCCTTTAGTACAAGGCTACTAGTATATATATATATATAATAAAATAGGTATATAGATGATAAGTATGATGGAAATCTGGATATTACTTTTTTCACCGTGATTACGTCTAAAACTAAATTAAATATACTCAAGTTATTGTCGTTTCGAATAACACTATAGATTTTCGATGGAATATTGAAATTCGGTCGCTTATTTTGTCTGTATATAGTTCGCAGATGTAAAAAACCCTACCTAGAAAGCAAAAGAAAAACCATCCATAGAACACAAAATATCTTTAGTACAACATTTTACGAACACTATATTTTGTTAAAATGGATTTTGAAAATTTGACATTTTGCGGTGCGTACGAATTGCGTTTGGGACACGAGTATTGGGTTTTTTTTTTTTTTTTTTTGTCATCAACACGAGTGATTCTTCAATTTCAATTATTATGTCATACCTATTATTTAATATTAAAATTGTAAAAATAAATTCGTTCGATGTAATTAATGTGGCTTTTTTGCAAAACATTATATTGGGACACAATTTAAGCGATCAGGACGCAACTTGTGTACGTTCAAATATTTAGACCAGAATATTCTCTAAAACATATACATAGATCATTATTTAATTTTCTGAAAAGGTATTTTTTTTATAGAATATTTTGTCTTTATGTAATTTGTGTAGTCATAATATATTTAAAATTATAACATCTAGGTAATATCATAGTTTGTGAATAAAATTACAAACTAAAGAAAAAATGTTTTTATTTTTGCCAAATTATCACAATGAAAAAGCTTTATAAACATAGGAATCGCATTCGAAATGAACGAAAACTTACTGCACGACATTTAAACCGATTTTTGATTAAAAATTCATAGTTTTGGAAAACAAAAAACAATATTATTAGGTACCGAAAAACAAATACACGAAAATATTATACACAACGTATTGTAAATGCAAATTATATAGCAAATGCCGCGTCGTCCCAAGAGAGAACACATTCGAAATATCCCGATTATGATTTATATAAAAGGAGCTTTTAGTCTCCACGAATTTATGTGTTTAACTGAGCACGAATGTGTACGAATGTAGGCGAGTTATTCAAAATTGAACCGTATATGCATGAATATTTCACTAAATTTCGCATATTTGATTCACTCGGGTTAAGTTTTGGCTCGGAATGAATGCGGAAAATTAAAATTATAAAATAATATATAAATTGTATTTAGTTTGCACAAAACAAGCATTCCACTATAATTAATATGCTCTGATTATTATTATTTTAGGCACTGTACACTCTATTTTTATTTAATGATAATATTTGAAAAACGACATTACAAATAGCGAAACCCCTTCGATCTTTGGTGAATGTCCACCATTCCATTGTAATATTTTTAAACCGAGGAAACGGTAAAAAAATTATAGATTTAGATTAGCCGTACTAAATTATTTTAAATTCCAATATTTTTATCGTATGAATTTACATAAAAACAAACAAAATCAAATATCCCAAATAATACCTAGCGAGTAAAATATTACAAGAACACAAATCCAAGTTTTTTTGAAAAATATTTTAACACGAAAATGTCAGTTTTTGGTCTTTAATTTTTATTCAAATAGTTTCAATTGCTCTAGTCGGAATTACTAGTTATTTATTTTCTATTTTTTAGATTATGAGCAGAGAGATTGAGCTATTTATAGATATTAATACATTAAAATAACATATTATTTTATTACCTATTAATAATACGCTACCGGTGGAATTGACAAGCAAATTATTTATGTAATATGTTGTTTGTAAAAAATCGATTCAATAATGACGGAAATTTATCTCTTCGATGTCTTATAAAAAAAACAGCATTACAACGAGTATATACCTGCAAAAAAAATTAATTGAAACTGAAACGTCTATAGGTTTTCAACGATTTGCAAGACATTTATCTCCAAGGAGTAAATTGAACAACAGCAGATATTGCAGCGATACTTGAATGTTTAATTTAATTTTTTCCGTGGAAACGTCACTAATAAACTACAAAATAATTCGTTTTTAATTATCTTATCAACAATTTCCAATTTTAATTAAACTTTTGCACTCGACTAGAAATATTTTAATTATTAAATTACTGTTTTTGAAATCGTATCTGATGTAAAAATTCTAACTGATGTAACCTAAATAAACCACAGAAATTCGAGCAATTTGAGAATAACCGTTATAATGGAGATCGAATATTATAATAAAATAATTTTCCGATCAGACAGTAATAATATTGATAATCGACTGACGTCGACTAATAGCTCAACCAAGAAATATGAAAATAAAATAAATATTAACATTTATTCTGAAATTTTTATTAGGATCATCAATTTATAGTACTAAACTATTCAGATTTTAACGTTGAAAATTACCGATTCATCATCACATTGGTAAAAATGATAAATCATTATGAAACCTAAAAAGTTGACTTAGAGTTTATTGAATCGGTGTTCATGATAATAACAATTCGATAACGACCGATAATAAGAGTTGACTACAACGGCTCGTACATTTTTAATATTTTCTATATAGGTACTACGATATAACCGGGCCAATGACGCGTGAATTCCCCACAATATTTATCCAACATCTTTGACGACGATGCGGCGAGTTTATAAATATTAATATATATATACACACAGAAAGTAATACCCAATTCCAATAAACCACCGACACGTGTGAAATCATCATGACCCTGTTTCGTGAGCAATTTATTTATCGGTTTCGTGGTTAAATGAACTAGCTTGTATATATATATATATATATATATATTTTGTGCGCGTAAACAAAATAATACCAACGCTATTCGATTTGTGTGCCATCCCTTTGTCTCTCTACATATATATATATATATGTATATATATAACCATTTCTACGTGCGTAAGATTGATTTCGATAAAATAATATCCACCAATTTCGCTTGGTCCGCTAATTTAGGGCTACTGGCACCGTGAGTCAGCACAAATGGGCCATACGGGATTCGATTACCGCCGACGTTACTCGGATTTTGCCATCGTTTTCTCCATGCTTAATATTATAAATATGTATATGGAATGGGAAACATTTCAAATAAAACATTTCAAAATCGGTACGCATTCGAAATTTTTTTTCGTATTCAATTTGTTTTCACGTATAGTATTCACCGGAGACTTTTGTGTTTCGAGCATTTTACAACTGGCTTTGGAATCCTTTCCCAGTTATAAAACCGCGATATTGTCATAAAACGGTATATAGAATAAGAGCGACGCTCAAAGAAATATCTTCGTTTCACGAGGTTTTGTTTGCAGCGTGGTCGTTAATTCGGCTGATTAGTATTTATCATTATGTCACACACGGTTATAATAAAAAATAAGTTTATTATCTATATCTAAGTTTTGAAAATTTGAAAATTAAGTAATATTATGACGATCATACGATTAGATTTCGTTCATGTTCTCTCGTCGTTTATACAATTTCAATTATATCGCTGTAGAATTGAAAACGATAACAAGTACGGGGTAGTGCCTACCTATATATATTTTGGTTACATTGGGTATTTATCATAAACTTTATACTTTTTTTGTTTTTTTGTAAGCTTTTGATTTTGAGTAGATACTTTGGAAATTTTCGAATGCGCGACTATGTAAATTAAATTTCTAGTGATTCAGTTCAGTTATAATGATTCATGTATTATATACGACTTCAACGTATGCAATGCATGCATACTTAAAAAATAATTTAATGTTTTAAATACTCTCGAGAGTAACATGTATTTCGTTTACCTAAATATGGAAATATTTTTTAATCTCGTTTATTTCATATTTAAAATATCTGTACACAATTAATGTATTTTGTTCATATTGCTATTTTTCATATCCGCTTACGGTTTGTTCGCAACTGCCCATTCGTCCTGGTCTTTTCGTCCATAATTAATATGCGTAATTCCCCGACGAGGTTTTCGACCGGATTCCCTCGACGCAGTAATGGTTTGCGCGTATCATACGTGCACCACCCAGAGGTTAGCGTATTGTATTGTAACAAACTCGGCTGAGAATTCGATTTATAAGACTAGATTTCATTCATTTGGAGCTATCGAGCTTTCCTGGAAGTGTATTCCCGTGACTGGCCAACAATATTCAACTTATTGGTTTTATACACGTAGGTATGCGCGAGAGATCCCGTAAACAGCGGAATACGTAAATAATATCCAAGAAAATTCGGTTAATATGATAGTTTATTCGATATTCATTAATTTAGATACTATTGGTGATGTGCAAGAATAATATTGTTGGTTTTTCGCTACAGAATTCACCGTACAGTATAATATTATACAATATACATATTGTGTAAACGCATGTCCGAAGTAGTTTTCCCCGGATACAATATTTCCAAAAACGCGTATAACTTTTTTGGAATGCTCAGCAGACGGAGATTCTTGTTGGCTAAAACGAGTGCAAGTTGTTTTTCGGTCTTAATCGTAAATAATAACAATAGCATCCTTAAAATTACGAAATATCAAACGATCGGTTCAAAATGACTAAAACAGACACGATAAAAATCATTATATATAGACCTCGTATAATATGGACGGAGCCAACACGTTCGACGGGTGGCATAGCAAACAAACTCTCAATTTTTACTGCGTATGCGTGTAATTGAACCGTACACCAATCAGGACATGTCTCCATTCATAGTATATGATCTAAGATAAATCCAGTAGTAAAGCGGCGTTCGGGATTAGATACGTTTTGAAATTAAATTTTTTGTCTAAACACGAACCCGATTTGTTTTAAAACAATATAAAAACATGTTTACATCCAAGTATGTGTATGCAAGATATCCATTGTTTAAAAACGAATACAGTATTTATAATGATTTGTTCTTACATAATATAATTATATGTGTTATTAGCGGTATTTTACGTTTACGGTTCATTAAAATAAATTTGGCGTATTCGAATGGCATGCGACAGATATGGGAATTAAAAATCAAAATATCATATAGCATACAACGTTTATTTATGAAGGCTGGTCCTCGAGACTTACATTGGGCTCAGACCCCTTAGAGATTATTTATCCAATGTTGATACCGCTTTAAAATGTACAATCGATGTCGCTGGTTTGTGTGACAAGGCTGGATTAGATATTTATAATTAACATTATGGCTTAAATTTAAAGGAGAAAAACCACTTTATATTATTTTGTATCTAAATGTAACTTTGGACATAATAAATAGCAATCTACACGGTTTTTTATTGTCTACATTAAAAAAAATTTACAAAAAATCGAATTCTGGTAAAATGAAAAGGTCGATTCAAACCTATTTAAATATAAAATATAAAATATTTAACAAAATTTTTGTCTATGAATTGAATTTGTTATTTAGTGATGTATCATGGGGGCTTATTGTGATTACGATTATGATATTTTACGGTATTGCCTATGTAGAGTTAATATTATTACCAAAGGGTTTTACTTAATAATGATAATGGAATTTTTTAGTAACTCTTAGTTACGAGTAAACATATCTCAGTATTTTGGTGTAATCAATGTACAATATGACAGCACGGAGTGAAATTTACAATGCGGAGTAAAATAAATTATAAACATTTTTATATCAATAAGTCGTAAATAATACATTTTTTAAATTAAATAATTTTTTAATTCGACTTATTCATTAATTTTTTTTTGTAATTTAATTTATGCTCATGATTTTGATGCAAATACTAAATTAAACTCTCATTAAATAATGCTGTTAGAATGTGGACTGAATCAGTGGAATTTCAGACATTACTTCCTTCTACTGACCCACTTGGAGAACACTTATTAAAATTTACTATCCCAGTAGGATGGTCCACAGATAATCTAAGGAATGGACTATTTTACGAGAGGACTATTACGATATGAGTACAGTTATGACGAAGAACAACTAAAATATTTTATATAAATTGCAGCCTCTTCTGGAATATTTACTCTAATTAGGAATAGATAATTTTGATCATGTTTCCATTTCATAATTTTTGATATATCTTTATTTATTTTATATTCGTGAATTCGTGATCAATCGAAATAATTCCTCAATTTTACTTTTGATCAAATTATCTTTTAATCAAACCACTAACACCAACTTGCTGACCTTCTTCACACCTTAATGAACACCAAGTTTAATGAAAGTCATTATACTCTTTCAAATCGCGTGTCTTCTATTCTAATGTGATTAATTTTACAATATTGTTGTCAATTATAAATTTATAATGTATATTCATGTAATATAATAATAAGACAGCTGTATTTTGTGTTATCAACCGATGAAATTATAAACAGTATATATTACTAAGGAATTTTTCGTTTTAATATTATCGATCATTATTCCATGGTCTTATTAGAAACATATTATTCTGAATCGTCAACGATTTTTAAACAAAAATTTTAATTTATGAGATACATATTATGGAAAATTATACCGTGAACATTTTGAAATCATACTATAAGTCGTTAAACACTGATCCATGTTCGATATACAAGGCACCAAACTATCTCCAATACAGTCCCGACATTTGCAATTGTCAGAATTTGATAAGTTATATCATGAAACGGGATCACTATAATGGTTACGGTGGTCCCCATCGGACCCAGATATTGGACAAGGCCGAAAGAGAGCTGGAAAGTTGTATGATTTCGAACACATTTCCAAATAATAGAAGTACGTACGTGATCAACAATGGCGTCGAAGGAGATGACGATGAGGGACCGGGAATTTTAGTCTTCATGCCCATCCGTAACTTTGAAGAGTTACACCTGGTTTTGTGTTATAACATTCCATCCATCATTGCCAGTACCAGCCCGAACTATGCAATGTTGAGTGCTCAATCGTTCTCGAATGACAAAGATCTAGCGCTGATCATCGGTTGTCGTGTGTTTGTCGACATGCCCTTCAGTTTGGAACAAACTGACAATATACTCATACAACCAAAAAAGTATACGCCACGGTATTTGATGATGATCAGATCTCCTACTGAGAAAGTCGGTATTGTGGCTAAGTTAAGTTGGCTGTTCGTATCGGCGGTCTTGTTTTTGGCCTACAGAGGATGCATGAGTGGAGGATAGTTCCTCAATTCATTACAATAGATCGCCGAGGATCGAAATACAATGCGGGATGATTTACGCTTGATAAATAAATAATGAAGTAATTATTTTGAAGGAAATTTTATTTATTTTTTCAACGTTTAAATGTTTGATTTTCAGTATACGTCGATTATTTCATATCATTATTATTAGTGAGTAATGTTATTTTTTTGCGCAATTTTCGTGAGATTTGGTCAAGCCTATACTTTCATAGAATATTATCTCGCCTTTCCGCCATTTAAAATTATAAATATTATCAAAATGATAAACACATTTAATCGGATTATGACGCAACGAATTTTCAATTGAATTAAGTGGTATTCGTTACATCATAACCTGTTTGAATATGCTTATCATTTCGATAATATCTATAATTTGAAATGGCAGAAAGGAGAGATAATATTGGATGGTAGTATAGGCTTGACTAAATCTCACGAAAATTGCACAAAAAAAACATTACTTATTAATAATGATGATATAAAACAATCGACGTATACTGAAAATTAAACGTTTAAACGTTGAAAAAAAAAATAAAATGTTCTTTGATATAATTACTTTATTATTTATTTGTCAAGCGTGAATCCTCGGCGATCTATTTTAATGGACTGAGGAACTATTATCTTCTCATGATAATTGAATTGTCCTCTGTAGGCCAAGTACAATATCGCAAATAAGAACAGCCAATAAATTAATTCACAATACTGACGACCTCGGTAGATGTGATCGCTAATGATATGATTGTATAAGTATGGTGTCAGTTTATTTCAAGTTCAAGGGCCTTTTGACGACCTTGAACTAGCGAGATGTCTTCTACCGAGAACATCAGTATCATGGCTAAATTAAGTTGGCTGTTCGTGTTGGTAGTCTCGTACTTGGCCTGCAGAGAATGCATGAGAGGAGCATAGTTCTTCGGTCCAACATGTTGTAATGCGATTTATTGTAGTTTCAATGATTCATTTTAAATTAAATTTAAAATTTCATCAGTTATTTATATACTATTTATATTTAAAATTCTTAAATTATAAATATTATTCAACAGACAATATTTATGAATTATTATTGTCTTATTATTATATTGAATACAAAAATTAAACTAAATTGCTATATGTCCCTCTATGCAATGAATTATATTGAAAATTCTGCGTTAACCATGAAAAAAAAAAAACTGAGCGAAACCTCTGTGTCAATGTTGAATTCGTAGATTATTCCATTATTCTTGCATAGAATTGGGTTTTTTTTCGAAAACTACGATGTGAATTTGCAACTTATATCTATGTAAATCTATATACCATCTGAATTCACTTTAAAATCAATCGTCAGAGGGAGCTATATTAAACTTTTGTAACACTATATTACTTATCCAAAAACAAAATACATTACTATGAAACAAATAAATTCCGTAATTCTGCTTGGAAACCCAGTGACAAGCCAATATTCTATAAAAATCGATCCATACAATATGTATTTCTAAATCATTAGAATAATCACATTGATTTTGTAATATCTAACGTGACAATACTAAAATTTTCTAATTTTAAAAACAATTTCTCGGATGTTACAGTGGACATTTTGATATTACACTTTGTATGCGATTTTCAGTACAATATTATATTGTAGTGTTGTTGAAAACGTGTTCCAAACACTTGTAAAAGTAATTTAATATCCTAAGAGTTGAAATCCAAAACATTGTAATACGGAAAATTCCACAAAATACAATCTACTTGGAAATGTCGATTGACGATATATGCGTGGAAATTGAAATACATACATATGTATGGGAATAAATTGGAGAAACGAAAATAGATTTCTCATTGAATCCAACACGTTCTATATTTATCCTCATTTCGTATTTTTAAATGGCAATCTGACCTTCTTCAATGTCAAAATTATCGTTACAAGTATATATATGTATACATCACGTTTTCCCAATGTTATAGTAAATTTTTATTGACATTTTACTATTTAAGTGGGCAATAGAGCAGCTATGGTGAAACAAAAATGTACACTAACCAATAAATAAATAATAATAGAAGAACGGCCGCTTTTTGTTATTGCTGTGAATATGGGTTTTTCCCGCTCTATCTCTCTTGCTCTCTTTTTTTTTTTCTTTATATAATTCTCTAAAATGTAATTTCGTATATGGAAATTTACATTGTCTGGTAAAATGCTTTTTAAAAAACTTGATTGTTGAAAATAGTATAATTTAATAGAAAACAATAATAAAATAATGGGTAAGATATACATAATTATGTTAAAGCAGTAAATTCTTAAATTTCTTAAAATTTTTTTTTTCAAAAATATAGCCTATAGTTTTGTATACTTTGCCGAATACAATAATTCATTTTCCTAAGTGTATTATTCAATTAGAGAAATATAATCGATAAGTATCACGTATTATACATATATATATTTGTGCAGTATACCAAGAGTATAGATAAAAAAGAAAGAATAACACTGCAATATTGGAGGAACAAAACGTTAAGAGCATCGCACGACGTCATCGTCTTAATCTAATATAAGATTCAATTATAATGACACTATACACTAACAACATCGCATATATGCGAACAAGTAAGTACCTAATAATAGGTATATGGTAAGTGGGTATCCGTAAAACTTTTACCACTAGCAAAAATAAATTGACGATTTTTAAATAAATGTTTTTATTTTATCTATGGTGATAAATATTTTAGAATTTTTTAATGACGACAATTCCGGGGGTAAAATTAGAGGAATTATAACGGAGGAAAAGAGAATATTCAGAAAATCTCGAATCGTTAAATTTTTAAATAAGATAATAATATACGTATCAATGCGACGTATCTATATACAAGTCAGCAAAGAATTTATATTTTAAAAATCCATTAAAAAAGTATTTGAAACTTTGAATTTGAAGGCATTTTTTCTGCGGATTTTTAATTTTATATCTAAAATTACTTATAACTTATAATATGATTACTACTTCATTTTGGTTTTTAGATTTCTAAAATTATTATTTTGTGCTAAATTTTAATATTACGCAATCATTAATTTAAATTAAAAATATTGACTAATATTTTTTTATTAATTTTATTATATAATATAATATAAATTTATTTATTTATTACCAGATTAAGAATAAAAAAAGTAGTTATAAAAAATGTTTTTAAATTTTGATTAGAGAGACAAATATATATGTGTTTTGCAAAAGGTAAGTATGAAGAATATTTTTTATTGCCATATTGATTTTATACATAATTATAGTGTTATAAATATTAAATTGTATGAAATCGCTATTCAAAATTTGAATGTACTTTAACTAAAATTAATTGACGATTACTTATGGAAACGAGTAGCCTGCGGTTTACAGTTTTTTTACATTCCGATATGTACAAATTGGACGTAATGTTATTATAGTTTAAATTTTAATGAGTTCACTAGTTATTAGTAGAACTAATATTCTTTGATACGGTATTGAGAAATATATAGGAATATATAATTGCTGCTGTGCCAAATTTCGAATGAATGATGTTTTTAAGGTTACATTCCAGATGTTTAATCCTAAGCATTAAAACTATTTTACACAGCCTTTAATTATCTTAGGGCCCCTCGCAGTCGATTTTCACTTTGGCTTTCACGTATATACGCGAAACGCTTTACGAAAAGTTTTCCAATGTGAATTTTTGTACGATACGTAAAAACAATTAAACCAAAATTACGAAAAAAACAAAAACGAATACCGACTATAAAAATATATTTACATAATTTATAATGATCGAAGCTCAATGGAAACCGAAACGGATCGATATTATATTGTATTTTTATTAAAAGTGAAAACATTTCGTTGGAAAAATTCTATATTTTGAGTTTCTTTTTTTTTTTTTAGGTTTTTCGGTAATTTATAAATATTTTATGTAGGTATTATATTTTATAGTCACTTTTTCGTTTTAATAGCGATTAAGATTTTTAAAGTAAAATTTATTCATGTTCATTGAATCATTTTCTTAACAATATACAATCAACCAAATTTTCGAGAAAAAAAAAACCTCAATATAATATATAACTCAGTAGTATTTATTTTTCTAAAAAATCCTATTTAATACACTATTCACTATTCGATGTGTCAATATTTTGGTATATCTACTAGGGGTTTAATTTCTTTATTACGATTTCGATCTTATCTACCTACAAATATAATACAGCATATTTTAGTATCACATAATATATGATACGGGGCTACGGATTTAGCTTAAAATTAACCGGCTAAAGATAATTTGAAATATATTCCATTAAAGTCAACATTATCACGTTAATATTAATATTTAGTTACAATATTGCTTCATCATATTATTATATACGCTTATCCTATTAATGGAATTTCTAAATGTGCAATTAGTGCGGTGGCACGGTAGGTAATGGGAATTAAGAGAGGTTCCGAACGAAGACGACGGACATTATTATAATATACTATTATACGACGCTCCCTCAAACATAATATTATCATATATACGATTATCGTGTACAGCATCCGAAACTGTATGCCAAATCTCTGTTTACTTCAATTTTGTAAAAAAAAAAAATAAAAATAAAAACAAAACGATGAAGATCGAACGCATAAAAATTGTAAACATTATGTTATTTCAATGTTTTTTAATCGAAAATAGTTAATAATGTCAAATTTTACAGATTAAATCTAGTATAGGTACGGAACAATTTAAGTTTAGCTCATAATAGATACATATACAATTTTCGTATTATAATACATTTTCGAATTATTTAATATATTTAAATAAATAATAATCATCAAGACCATGGTTATGTATTATGATAACTCGGTCAAACGAAGGGTTTATTTTTACGTACAAAATTTTAGGAATACGGACGCACAGTGATAAGTTGTAATTAAACGGATGCTCGGTAAAATTAGATCACATCAAATGTACCCCCAAGGCTTTACAAAATTTTATCTCGAACAACTATTTAATGATTAATATTTTAGCCTTAAGGTTTACCGTGTCAAATTTTAGAACGCAGTTTAAGGAAATTCTTGTTAAAATATATATAGTCTTTAGAACGATAAATAGTATCAAATTCGAATCGATAACGTTTCATTACATGTATGTAAATTGAAAATATAATAAATTGTTAAAAGTTAAACTAAATTTACGTCAGGATTTGCACTTAAATATCATAAAACTTGATTTTTCTTAAAATTATTATTTAACAAGATTATAGCATAAATTGGACATAAAAAATACAAAATATTATAAAAATAAATTGGTGTTCTAAACTTATTTTTCTTATGAAACTTGTCCTATAATCATATTTCAAAGCCCATGATTTTTTATTTTTTAAATTTAATATAACTGATGGCAAGCTAACGTGTACAAATATTTTACATGATCCGCAAAAAAAATAAACAAATAAATAAACGACAATCCATTAAGATGCCGTTTCGGTCATTTATAAATAATAATAAAACTGAAGGCGCCTGATAAATGAGTAAACTAAAACACAGCAACAGATAAGTAAATATTGCGTACATGGCCTGCAGCGACACGCCTTAGCCTTAAAAATAATTCATAATTATATTTGTATGTGGAGTATACATTATACTTAAAACCAGTACCGAAATTATTAAAAAATATTTTCTGCTGTATTGAGAAATATAAAATTAGTAAATATTATAAAAAAAAAAAATGATTTTTTCATTTATCCTTGGAAAAATGTTTTTAAGAAATTCCGTTTGACATTACCTATTTACTTTTTTGTATACATTTGTCATATTAAAAATTTTTTTTTTCCAAGTACAATTCTCATAATGGAAGCACGTTATATTCTACTAAAACATTTTTCAAGTAATTTAATTTTATCAGTGTTTATCTACACACAAAACAATTCAGTTTATTATATTGAACGTGTATATGACAAAGCGATGGTTGAAAATAAGGTCGGGTAAATGTACGCGAGTAGTATATGTTTGAACGAGACGGACGCGATATTGTCACGAGCTCACACATATACGTGTGTGTGTGTGTGTATGTAAGTACAGCTGTATGTTTTGTATACCTGTTATCAGGTTTATACCTGTAGGGACTCGGGACGCATCAGAAAACGAAACGGATCGCTGATCAGAAAACAGCGAAACACAACACCGATTTTAATCAAGTTTTATTACGATCATAATATTATATAAACTGTTCCAGTCGGCCGAATTTTGTATACAGTTAAAGCACAATTACATTATTAGTGTACATTATACAGGGCTATTTAACAGATGTAATAACATTTTTTCTATTGAATATTTTCAAGTTTTTTTTTTCAAATTATTATTACAGCCTGGAACTACACCTTAAATATTTTTTAATTCAATTTTAATGTTTAGGAATTTTAAATAAAAAATGTAAAATTTGATTTAAAATTTTAAAATTAAAAAAAAAAAAATCAAGATAGCCATTTTGTAGATCTGATTTTCAATACATTTTTGATGTCAAAAGTTTTTACTAACGTTGAGTCAATCATTTTTAAGCGATTTCTAAAATTTTGTGAAAATTGGATTATTTTTTTGATATTTCATTATACACAACATAGCAGATATCATTTTATTTTTTTCCCAGAAATAATTTTTATCACTCATAACCAACAACAAATTTTTGGACCGTCAGATATAATAATATGATATTGGTGATATCAGTTGATATTTTTCCCATGTTAAAATGTGCTTTTATTTTTACGAAATTAATGATCGTATTTTGTAACTACTAGTTAATAATATTTTAATAACTTGTGATTGTGAAAATAGAATTGGTATTTATTAAAAGTTTAAAACCGTAAATCTATAATTTATTTACAAACCCAAACATCATGGTTACTAAATGATTTATATGTTTAGACTTTATTTGATTTTAACATTTTATGATACATTATTTGAGTATGTATGTAACACCACAAAAGCTTATTAGTGGATCTAAGCTTCTGTTTCGAATTATCTATAAGAAAATGTCAAACAAGGAGGACACCCAGATTCATATTGCTTTTAACGTAATTCAATCAAGAAAACATTGTACATTGTAAACTATTAGTTCATGATTAACATAACAAAATGCAGTAAAATGTCTCGACACAAAGTGTAAGTATAGCTAAATATGCTGTTTATACATTTTCATTTATAATATTAATTATTATTAGGATTTCATATCAATTCCTAAACATTAAAATTCAATTAAAAAATATTTAAGTTATAGAGCCAGGCTGTAATAATAATTTAAAAAAAAAAAAAAAACTTAAAAATATTCAATCGAAAAAAAGTTATTGCATCTGTTAAATAGTCCTGCAATTACACTCAGTATATAATATGTACGTACTATTCCATTGTTTTCTCATAAAAAAATACACCTTTCCGCGGTTTGTTTATTGCCTGTATTTACATCTTTTTCCCGTCCATTATAGTCACACGCCTTGCGGGGAAATTGTCCTTTACAATACCTACAAGTGTGTATAACAGTACAATAATATAGTGGTTAAAGTGAGCAGGGACGACGTACGTTGTCCTATTAACTATTTTAGTTTGAGCGTAGTGTCCCCTTCAGTCTTAATGTTATGTTTGAATGCCGGAGGATGGCGATTCAGATATTTATTTAATCGTAATATTTCTCCATAATATTAAAAGTTCAAAAAATTGAAAAGAAAATGACAATCCCGAATTATTCGGTGTGGTACGCTGATGTGAAAAAGTGATAGCCGCGAATCATGGCTATTGATAACCTCTTTATATGGTGTATTCTACAACTCTATTAAGGTGGTATTATTTATAATACGCCGTTTCGTGTAGACCGTGTTGGCCGTGTATCAGTTCAAGAAATCTGATTGATCAAAAATGTATGTTAATGATTATAATATTGTGGTATCATAACCGTGGTTCTATATGTTACCCCGGGATACCTATATATAAGCATTCCATATATTATGAGCTTAAATTTAGTAGAAATAGGTATTGGGTACTTAAATTTAAGAAGAACATAGAATACAATTTTCGAGTTATCATTTATGTTTTCTTATCCAAAAGTATCGTGTGGTCAGCTTTCTGGTAATGGGTGGTACTATACAGGACACGGTCTAAACATCATACGGCGTCAGTGGAATATAGTTTTTAGCGTTTTCCAACTATGAACTAGCCGCGTATCAGTTGTACTGGTACACATTTTTATGTTTCACCAACAATATCGGTGAGCACTGAATTATTTATTTTGTGTTTTAATTTTTTTTAATTTTTAAAATTTGTAAACATTTTCTTAAATATATAGAACTTCTTGAAACTCGGGTGTCGCTTTTTTTTAAAATTAAAATCTTTAAAAAAATCAACTATAATACATTATCTATCAGAAAGATCTTTACCCGAAAACTCCATTTCCAATACTTGATTTCCTCCACAGGAAAAAAAATGCATTTGGTAGTAGTACAAATTCTCTGTAAAATCTATATTAGAAAGATAAAAATCCATTTTGGTAAAATCAAAAACGTATTATGCGTGTTACATATTATTTTGAATTAAATAAATTAATTTGATTATTTTACGATTTTAATATAAAGGTGGTGCTTATATTGTCTGAATAAACTTAAAGCGAAATTCACCTTATATACATGCATATTCAATGATTCAAGGGATGCTTTCTTTGTTTAATTGCTTTAGTCTCCCTTGCAATTATTTTCCACTGTATATACATACCGCTCGAAATTAACGACGGCCCGTTACTTGTTATGGTAAATATTCCCGCCGAAGTGTTGTTTGTATACGATTTTGAAATAATATTTCAATCGAGCGTGTTGAGCAGTAAATAGGAAGATAGAACAGAGGATTAGTACAGCAAAGATCAGAATGTTAATGTGGATGAATGGAGTGACTAGTGAAGAAAATAATAAGAAATGAGCATATAAAAGTGGTTTCGGTAGTAGAAAAAAGTGAGAGAATAGTATGCGATGATTCGAACAGGTTTTTATGGGAAGGATTAGGAAGATACAATATACGATCGGTAAAGAGAAGGTATATAGAAAGAAAGTGAGGAAGAGAAAGACCGAAATTGGTGGTTGGATGTGATAGAGAATGATATGAAGAGAGCTGGAGCAAGTGAAGAGGATGTGAAAAGTTGAAATTGAGGCTATACAGTAACTGACCACAAATAGTTATAAGAGAAGAATATTTCGATCGTGTGAAATTGTATTATTTATATGTGATGTACTGTTCATTGTATATGTGTAAATCGTTCTTTGTAATTGACTTTATTCGCAAAATTTTAATTTTTATATTAAAGGACCTTATTACACCGGCATTTATTCAACGGTATATTATATTGTGTCGAAAATATCTGAAACAAATTTGAATTCGTTCTGAAATGAACATTAGTAAATTTGTCACTAATCAAGACGATTCTCATTCAAACAACAGTCTATATACATTGAATATTCCGATTTCAGTCTCCAACTGTTTTATTTATTTTTAGTAATATTTATATTTGAAATTTTAAACCAAATTTATTGCGATACGAAGGTCGAAAATGAAAAATATGGACCAATCTTGATAATATGTAATGAAGAACCTATATTGACTGACTGTTTAAATTAGAATGAGTAGGTAGTTTTTATTAACAAAAAAAAAAAAAAAATAGAAATACTACAATGTGGAATCTTTTAAGGGACATGAGTGTGCCATAAAATAGCACAGAAAACTGTTTTGCGGTAAAACGAAAGATCGTATTACATTTTTAAATATTTTTTAAATCGGATATTTTCATTATAAATGAACGAATTTTTATAGCGCGTTACGATTTTCGGTTTTCATCAATCGTCGTGAATGAGTTATTAAAATACAGTCAAGTGTTATGAAAAAAGATACGTTTCAAATGCAATAAAACCTAAAATATTATTAAAATTTAAAAATAATCCTAAAAAATAAGGTCAATATTATGAAAAAAAATAAATGGCTTAGAATATAGAATATTTGGAAAACTGAAGCATAAACTTATTTATATATGATTAAAACCACATTTAAAAACTCATACCCCATTATCTTGCTCCTTAACACAAAATATATTCTAAATAAATCTAATAAATAATTGATTACATATCTGTCATTTCCATTAATGTATATAGATTAAGTAAAACCATAGGTTTATAATATAATTCAATTATTTTATGAAGCATTTTAGAAATGCGATATCAGGATTTAATGGGCAAATATTTTTAAAACGATATAACACTATGGAATCTCTTTGTTTTTCGTAATTTATTTAGTTTACTAATAGTTAAATCTCATTTTAACCAAAAAATAAAACATACGTCTTAAAAGAATTAACAAGATGGCATTTAAAAATGTCCATTAAAAAAAAAAAAAAAAAAAAAAAAAAAATGAAAAATTACTTCGTAAGTGTCAACGAAAAACGATTTGCAGATTCTCGAACACAAAAGATCTATGTATAATCGTTGCCCGTCTCTATTCGGTTTAATGATAAATACTTTTTTATAATATAAAGATTTCTTTATATATGCATTATATATACTTCAATACTATCGTATGTAGCCAAATCCTTTACATTTGTCGTTGACGAATAATAGGTTGTACTGCATATGGGTGACTCGGCCATTATCCGGCGTTTTCGACTTAAAATGTTCTGAGCCGGAGAAAGGAAATCCACCGAGACTTAAAAGGATTTATTAAAGCGACACCGGAAACTTTAATTGTGATTATTCAAAAACTCTACTTATAAATAAGAATATAAGAGGATACTGTTACGTGCGTCAATTCATAATATCTAATTTTCCATTTACAATTCAATATAACAATAACACGGCGAAATCGCATTGAATTTCTTATACGACAGCTATACCCGTCTAACTGTTTAATTCATTTTGGGTCCGGATTTCAGTCAATCAACTATTATTGGCCAGATATAATATATTTATTCGGAAAATAAACGTCCGAACAAAGTGTTTTTCAATGTAAAAGTCATTCGGTATCTAAATAGTGATACTAATATAGGCGACAGTATAATCACAGAACATAACAGAAGCGACACGGACTGATAACGTGGGTACCATACATGATCGTGTATGCGTTTTAATAGTTACGAAAATGAGTACTAGACATGATCATAGGAACGGTATACGGGTTTACGAT